>JAAOOA010002281.1:0-12500 GCA_012861695.1 Trematomus loennbergii | reverse complement strand
CTCGAGACCGGTCTCCAGACCACTTTTTAACGGTATTGGTCTCGGAATCGACTGCATTTGGTTTCGTATTGTCTCTGTATCGGACCTATAGGACTCGAGATTTTATGTCAAGACGGTTAAGACCACGGCTGTGGCTGGGGATGTGATGAGGATCGGGAACCGAAATCCGGTTCCGATTTGGAACAAATAACAATTGTCCGGTACGGGGATTAATAAGAGTTGTGTCTAGCAGCTGTCTCTCTCTCTCTCTCTGCTCGGGAACAGCTGATCGCTGCACTGCGATCCTGCTGTCCCTCCCTCCCTCAAGGTGTGTGTGGGTGTGTCTGTGTCTGTGTGTCTCATTCACTGTCCCTCAGGTTGTAGCATGTTTCGATTGCCAGTTTGTGGCTTGTATGTCTTGTGAACGCAACGCTGGCATGATGTGATGTGGCCTGCTGACATGGCCTCTAATAAACACACAGGACTAAAATAATACGTGTTTAATTCAGCCCAGATGCGGTGACTGCAGGCCAAATCCATTAATGCGGCATATATTGAAGGTGTTCAAAGTTGCACCGGTATGAAGCGCAGTGAGAACCACGCACCTGTCAGACCAGACCTTTATATATACAGTCTATGTGTCAGACTGCGAATGGCACATTTAATTTCAGGAGAATAATGAAGATGTGATTGGTTGTTCCACTCTCCGTTTCTCACGAGACCAGCGCGCTGCTGTTTACATTAGTGTGGACTGGACCGACTGAAACTGACGGCAAGGTTAATTATTGTGGAAGGATGGACCCCCATCCTGCAAAAAAGGCAGCGAAATGTGCTAAAATCACTGATTTATTCAGAACCCCGTATGGTATAGAATGACGAAGCAGAAAGTAAGTGAGCGAACATTATGAGCCACATTTCTTTCTATATTGTAGCCTGATGTGCACATCGACTGTCAACAAAACAGTTTCTCAGTCCAATGCTAAGTTAGTATAGGCCCTGTGTGACTGGAGACTATAAGGCTACACCCCAAACATGTCCTTAATGTTACTCAAGGCAAATATATGTAATATAACCGTTAGACTGCAGCTAACTGTGGGGCTACAAACCCCTCATACTGTGAACTTGAGATGGTTATGTTGTCTAAAGGGGAGACACTCATTATGGTATTAGGCCATGCAAATACAGGGTCAACTAAGTGATAAATAAGTGTTGCATAATATATGTTCTTGAATAATGTTATTTCATAAATAGTTGTTAATGTAATGATTACATGTTCTCCTTATTCAGTTCCACTATCAGATGATGCTGATGGTGATGGCCCTGAGGGAGAGATGCAGAGCTCAGTGGACAGAACTGGCAGGTACAGAGGAAACTGTTTCAATAGGCTATGTCTATTCACTGAACAAAGGAAATGTAATGACAACAGTATAAGCAAGCTATGTTCATGTTCTCTCAATAAGTTACTATAGTTATTGATCACAGTTTAATCCATTGAGGTCCACCCCCAATAAAACATGTTCACATGGAAAGGTTCCCAAATACATATGCACACCTTTTTTTAACAATATCCTATGTCCATATGTTTCTATTTAAGTAGTAGATTCAAACTAGGGGCCAGGGGCGGACTGGGACTACAAATCAGCCCGGGACTCTCGACCGGCGACCGGCCCACTTCGGTACCGCCGGCCCACCTCGGTAAATTATCAACGGGGGGGTGCTAGTGAGTTATCCGAGCGGCCCACATCGTCCGACCGGCCCACTTCAGTACCGGCCCATCGGGATTCGTCCCGAATGTCCCGATGGCCAGTCCGCCCCTGTGTAGGGCTATCACTAACGGGCAGCAACGTTGTAAATATTGATGATACATCCAGCAAAACGCCCCCAAACAAAACTAGTAGTGGCCTGGCTGGGTGTATAATTCCCGGCCTGCTATGGTCCCAGTCCGGCCCTGCTGACACATCACACACCGTACCTACACACATACACTACACACATTACTGATAACTGATATCACAATTGAGTTACTCTCTTTAAATAAATATACTGTAATTGGAAAATAATCATGTGTGGTGTCCTTGTTTTGTCCGTCCTTGAGCCAGGGCTCCCTATTGTTGTATAGGTTAATGTGTGTGTAACACAAACATAATAAATCATTGGATAGTGTTTTATATAATAGAAATAAAGTAATGTATTAAGACTCAGTGCGAGTTATTACTTTCTTCCTTTACTTGGCATTCTTCAAAGATACACAGACATTGCAGCACATCGTTTCACGTCTTTGTACTTTCTCAGCATTAAAGTGCAATGTGTTGGCGAACCTTTGTTTCCTCCTGACAGCTCACTTAAAGGTATATCAATTCAATTCAATAGCTTTATTAGCATGACTCAGTTACATATAGTATTGCCAAAGCTCTGTATAGTTGCAACATCTATACAAAATATATATATATACAATATATATATACTCCCCCTTGTGGCCAAAGGGGGACACAACTCTTGTCTTCAGAAGTATGCTTGAGTGCAGCAAAATGTAGCACAGTGACTATTTTGTCAACTAAACATCATAAAACAATACTATATTTTAGTAAACGGGACATTATAATCTCCACACATTAACTCTATATTTGCCTCTGCCATGGTGCTGAAATGAAATAAAATAAACAATATATAGGGGTTGCCTCTTCTCTGAACTTCTCATTCCAGAATTGGAGGACATTTCATGTCCCCCATATAAAAAATCTAATAATCCATGCCCAAAAAGCTAAGACATGCACTTGTTGTGTTAAATATACTTGTCTTGAGACAAGATGCATATAAAGTTGTAGAAAAAGTGGTTTCAAAATATTATTTAAAATATCAAATAGCTCTCGAACACCCCCTAAAATTGCCCTTTTCTCTTGTCCCAGCTTCTTGGTGACCAACTTGCATGTCAAATATAACATTTAAAATAGGGTTTTTATTTACTTTTTTGGTATTATTCTATTGATATATGTGTCTTGTAATGGTAAAATCAATTTGTTAAATCATAAACACATTTTAAATAACAGTAATTTTGCACAGAAGGTGTGTCCCTCAACATGCGCGCAACCCTGTTACCGAAACCTTTTTAGCTTGGCAGAGGAAGTGAAAAAACTGTTTGTCGCATGACACAGTGGAAAGGACATCAGCAAGCCATGTGCTACTACCATGGGTAGACCAAAACTAAGTCCTCTCTTTTATTTGTAATATATTTCCAATCTTGTCACTCTTGAAGGAGTGTGGCACTCATACAAACGCAACCCTGTTACTCAAATTATGAGACTAAAACAAATTAATTTCAAATGTATCTTTCTTTAGTTAAATATCTAAGTGTGTCCATTCCTTGACAATAGCATTACATTGTGCAGCTAGCATTAATTCCTGAGGTAAAAGCTAAAATTAGCATTGATTTTCAACCCTGTTACTATAATTAGAGTAACAGGGTTAATTCTTCATTGGAAAATATACATTTGATGCCTTAGCTGGGCAAATCACTTTTTTTGATGGTTTATTATCTGTTTTTCCTAAATACATAACAAAAAATAATAAAATGAAAGGTTCATTTTTCAAAAATGTTGGTGTCTAAATTGTCCTCCAATTCTGGAATGACCCGTATACTGCATCCCTCCAAATCAAATAAACCATAAACAAATACATAAAGTCGTGTTCACTGCAGCGATCTATTTCACACACAAAACTATATGAAAACTTGGTGATATACAGTTTTCTCCTGGAGACCAAGGGAAGACAGGCTTCTCCTGTTTTTTCAGCCTTTGTTATCATTTTGATAATTAAAAATATATATTCTTGTCTGTGGTTGTTTTTTGCATTCAGGGCATACAAGAGGTGTAACATTATTTTAATACCAAAACTATATTGAAATAGATTCTAGCTTGAACAGCAACGTAGCTGTAACATTACTGGGTTATTTGGTGATAACTAAGTAAAGTAACTTCAGACGCAGACGACGAGGGTGGCGACGAGAGTGTCACGTTACTTCTCTCACGGCATAGTTCACGGCATGGTAGGCGACGACCGACACGATTGTCTGCTCAGTGAGTTCGCTCTTTGGCACAAATCACACCTCATAGATGGCAGGCTAAGAGATCAACTCAGTGAAAGCACCGCCTGCTGACCAATCAGAGCTCCGTGTGCGGAGTTTAAAGATCAATTTATATGACAGGAGGAGAAAGGAAATACAGAAAAACTGCCGTTGCAGGAAAGACGGCCGGCAAAAATCAACTGACTGTGTGAACGTGAAATTAATAGAATATCCCCTCCTCCCATCTTCAGAGCAATCTGACTATTATAATATTAGCGTTAAGAAAGCTTACTTAAATATCTGCCACAACATAAGTACCGGATCAGAGTAACATTACGTACAGTCCGCGGCACTGTGAGTGCAGACGTAGATGTGTCCCATTATCATTCATATCATATCACATCATAATGTATCATATATCTCCTTATCTGAGTCAGCTGAGCCGTATCTGGCCGTGCAACACTCACAGTGTCACATACTGGATGCAGAAGTATTATTTTAAGCAACACATTAAGTTGATGAAACACTGGAGTCAAATGTAATTAAAGTCAGATCGTGTCTTAGACGGAGCAGTGATATCATAAACCTGTTAATGTACGCATTCAATCACTTTCTCTGTTACCAGCTGTATTCACCTTGCAGGTGCAGCTATGTGGCTTTGATCCTGGATAAAGTGTTTAAGACATGGATGTTTAAAGTTTCACTTCTTCATATTTGACTAATATTAAGTTCACTTTTCATTCAGGAAGTATGACGCTGCGCTGTCAGTACGCTTGTCCATGTTTGTGATTGGTCGAATGCTCCAGATACCACCCCTTTCATGTGAACGCGCACCTAACTAGATAGGACACGGCTGGCTTGAGCGATCCACTTGATAACCAGCGTCGTAGGACCGCTTAGCCAGAGCGCGTATGTTTGGATTGGGCCAACCGGCTAACTCAAACATATCCAGGTTAGGTTGAACCGGCTTCGTAGTACAGGTCACACACACACACACACACACACACACCACCACACACACACACACACACACACACACACACACACACACACACACACACACACACACACACACACACACACACACACACACACACACACACACACACACACACACACACACACACACACACACACACACATACAGAGAGACACACACATTTCTTATGGTGTGTTTAGTATTTACTTATTTATACTATTTATTAATTTTATTAATTATTTTATATTATTATTATTAATATTATCATTTTTTATTTGTATTTATTTATTATTATTTTATTTGTATGTTTTTTTCCTTTTTGTTATATTATTATTAATAATATTAATAATATTAATAATATTAATATTATTTATTTAATTGATTATGTATTGTTATTTCCTGTGTCAGCTCCATTGAACCGGGGGCAGTGATCACCTGGAAGGATTCCTTCTCTCCTCGTCTGGAGGGAGTCAGAGCGCTGGTGGCTGTGATGGACTGCAGCAACCTCCGTCAGGTGAGCTCACCTGGACACACCTGTAGTCACCTGGAGTCACCTGTAGTCACCTGGACACACCTGGAGTCACCTGTCGTCACCTGTAGTCACCTGTAGTCACCTGGACACACCTGGAGTCACCTGTCGTCACCTGTAGTCACTTGTAGTCACCTGGACACACCTGGAGTCACCTGTAGTCACCTGGAGTTACCTGGAGTTACCTGGAGTCACCTGTAGTCACCTGTAGTCACCTGGACACACCTGTAGTCACCTGTAGTTACCTGGAGTCACCTGTAGTCACCTGTAGTCACCTGGAGTCACCTGGAGTCACCTGGAGTCACCTGGACACACCTGGAGTCACCTGGAGTCACCTGTAGTCACCTGTAGTCACCTGTAGTCACCTGGAGTCACCTGTAGTCACCTGTAGTCACCTGGAGTCACCTGGAGTCACCTGGAGTCACCCTGGAGTCACCTGTAGTCACCTGTAGTCACCTGGAGTCACCTGGAGTCACCTGGAGTCACCTGGACACACTGGAGTCACCTGGAGTCACCTGTAGTCACCTGTAGTCACCTGTAGTCACCTGTAGTCACCTGGAGTCACCTGTAGTCACCTGTAGTCACCTGTAGTCACCTGGAGTCACCTGGAGTCACCTGTAGTCACCTGTAGTCACCTGGAGTCACCTGTAGTCACCTGGAGTCACCTGGAGTCACCTGTAGTCACCTGTAGTCACCTGGAGTCACCTGTAGTCACCTGTAGTCACCTGGAGTCACCTGGAGTCACCTGGAGTCACCTGGAGTCACCTGTAGTCACCTGTAGTCACCTGGAGTCACCTGTAGTCACCTGGAGTCACCTGTAGTCACCTGTAGTCACCTGTAGTCACCTGTAGTCACCTGGAGTCACTGTAGTCACCTGTAGTCACCTGGAGTCACCTGGAGTCACCTGTAGTCACTTGTAGTCACCTGGACACACCTGGAGTCACCTGGAGTCACCTGTAGTCACCTGGAGTCACCTGGAGTCACCTGTAGTCACCTGGAGTCACCTGGAGTCACCTGGAGTCACTGTAGTCACCTGGAGTCACCTGGAGTCACCTGTAGTCACCTGTAGTCACCTGGAGTCACCTGGAGTCACCTGTAGTCACCTGTAGTCACCTGGAGTCACCTGGAGTCACCTGGAGTCACCTGGAGTCACCTGGAGTCACCTGTAGTCACCTGGAGTCACCTGGAGTCACCTGGAGTCACCTGGAGTCACCTGGAGTCACCTGTGTTAAGGAATAATTCTTCTAGATATCTAACCTTTTGCTCTGTGACGTTTATGATCTACTCTGACGTCTGTTATCTCCATATGTGTTGTTGTCACCAGTGTGAGACCGGTCAACTTGTCTGGCACGAAGGGTACTTGTTGTGAGAACACTGAGGCACTTCTTTATCGGTGTTTGTGGACTCTAGGATGTGAAATCTTTGAGGCCATGAGCGTTGGACGCAGATGATTCAGTGTTTAGTCTACTCCTTCAGAGATGTTTCTCTCTGTGAACCAGTTCAAAGATCGAGCATAGAGAGAGGCTCTTCAGAATTGAAGTGGCAACTCTACCGTGAAGTCAGAACCTCTGACTCTTTGACTTGTGATGTGAATCCTCCGGCCTAATACTCTGAATAAACCCATCAGTGTTTGACATCAAAGCTCCAACTCTCACCGTGTCTCCTTCCTGAGTCGGTGACTCCATGCTACACAGAAGTTTCCCCCACAAATTGGCGTTGTCGGCAGGATACCAACAGATCTTCAGAAACTGGTGAGTGTGATTTCAAATCTACATTTGGACATTGCCTTACCAGAATCTGTGATTGACGGTATCCTAAAATTATCTGTGAAGTCAGACCGCTGACTCTTTGACTTGTGATGTGAATCCTCCGGCCGATACTCTGAATAAACCCATCAGTGTTGACATCAAATCATTCTGAGGGGCCTATCCTTTTTGTAATTAAATGATAATGTGCTAATCCATTACTTTGAGTTGTCTTCACTCAGAAAAATCCCTATCAGGTGTTAACCCAATAACTAGGACAGCTCTCAAGGCCAAGGGTCAGAGAGAGGGTCACACTCTCCGGGTGCAAGGAAGCACGAGGTCGTTCGAGATGGGATGCTTCTCTTCACCTTTCTGATAAGAGGGGGTTCTTCTCTTCATCTTTCTGCTCGGTGGGCTCTAGCAGACAACCCTGCAGGACGAGCGAGGGCTTCAGAGGTTTCTATAATACAAGGTTCCATGTTTCTTGAGCAGATGTCTTCCTAACCTCTCCCATCACGGGGGGACACCTGGATGCATCAGGAATACACAGTTGCACTCAAGCAGATAGCAGAAGGAATACCGGCAGATGAGCCTCCGTCTCACGGGGGGTCAGCTACAGAGCTCACTGAATGAGCCACACAAAAGCAGAGCAATTGGGGGGTTGAAATATGGCGCTCTGATGAAGAAGAGTTTGAGCCAATCAGCACCTCAGTGCTAATCTACAGTATCAGGATGCCTTTACACACCAGACACTCGGTGTCATAAAGGGAGGAGGAGAGAGAACGAGTCAGGAAGACTGACGGACATGTTCTTCCAGCTCTGTACAAAGATGAACTTTGAATTGAATGACCAGATGTTTAAAGATGTACAATTAATGATTGTTTTTTATATTTCCAATGACCAGACATGTGTTAAATAGTGGTGATAAATATATTTTGTCAGATCAGATTACATTTTCACACTAAACAAAATTAATAAATACATATTTTCAGATTATTAAGGTATTGAATAATAAGGTATTTCTAATATTATAACAGATAATGTTAATATCCTTAATCATCCAGCACTCAGGCTTAACAACACTACTCTTTAATGTATTGTCCATGAACAGACAGACCTACAATGATGTTTCAAGTACTGGAGTCATTTCAGTTTTGGCCCAAAACAAATATTTATAATAATTCATATAACAATTATGTAGCATATTTGATCCTCAAATTAGAGAAGTATAATTTAAAGAAATTGATATTCTATATTCAACATTAGATAAACACAGAAGAACCCTTTCCAAGTACCATAAGTAGATGTTCAGGTAAGTATGGCTAGTAAGAATAATTGATAGATTTCTTTGGTACAGATCAGTTGTAGCATTTACAAATGTATGAATTAAAGTTTTAAGAATGTTTAATCTTTCCTTTCCAGGTTTTTACAAAAGTCTTTGAATATTTGCCGAACTTTTCCTTTTCAGATTTTGAACAATGTACTTGACTAAAATGAATGTATTGATTTTGCTAAGACTAAGTGCCTTACTCTTGGCTAAAGCGTAATGAAGTAAACGTAAAGTAATCCTAAAATTGAGGACACTGCAACTTTGCAGATTACAGATTGATCAAATCACCTGTGATGTTATGCCTTAGCTGGATCTCTGATGATCCTAAGTTTGAAATGCTTTGACTAGTGATTGCCTTAAAGCAAATCTTTAAGCTGCAAGCTGGTTTTGATTTGATAGTTTGATAAATGACATTAACTAATGGTTTAAATGATAAAAGATATTAGTTTAAAACTAATATTTTGCTATTATGTATCTGTGTTTTATGTGTGTTCATTATTGTGCTTATTGACAAAAGATGCTCCAAACACTGATGAGAGATAATTGTTCCTATTATGATTGCCTGTATCAATCATTGTGATTGAATGTTTCAATCTTATTCTACTTTGTGATGTAATTGAATGTAAGGTGAGACCACACTCGAATCTGAAGACGCCTATTGATTTAAGTATTGACCAGAATTATTATTAGACTAATGTTTTAAGGTTATCAAAAATGATAAAAAGAGAGGAACTGTTAAGGAATAATTCTTCTAGATATCTAACCTTTTGCTCTGTGACGTTTTATGATCTACTCTGACGTCTGTTATCTCCTTTAAGGAAAGGCCTTGGTGCCATATGTGTTGTTGTCACCAGTTTGTGACCGGTCAACTTGTCTGGCACGAATGGTAATTGTTGTGAGAACGCTGAGGCACTTCTTTATCGGTGTTTGTGGACTCTAATGGCGCGTTTCCACTACACGGCCTCGCTCGGCCCCGCTCGGTATGGCTGGGCCTCGTTAGGGCCGGCTCACTTTATGGCGCATTTCCATTACAGTTTAGGAACTGGGCAGTATCTATAGTAACGCAGTGTAGGCGGAGCCGTGACGTGATCTTCAGAGGACCCCAGAAAAACAACACAGCCGTTAGCTGTTAGCACTCAGAGCTCACAGCTCCTCATATCTGTTCAGAAACTAGACAGAAGTTAAACAAGTACAAACCACAGACTGCCTGTGTCATGGTGAGTACAGTCGCTGCTTTATTTATGTCTGTATAGGCCGTTGTTGTGAGTGTGGACGGTCGGAGCATATACTGTTTAGCTTAGCCGATCTCCATTCAGAAAACACGCATTTTAAAAGGTGTTTCTCCTGCCGTCTGTCTGCAGACTTGTCAAAGCATTAATTCATGTTTTTACTAACCGGTATCAGTATGTTGTTACTTCATCATTTTGAAACGTGTATTACAATTAAATCACGGTCAAATATGTCCATCTTGTTGTTGTTGTAGCCCCTTGCCAGCGATGCTCTCTCTAGTTTAGCATACTCAGCCCGACTCAGCCTCGTTGTCTCTGGCCCTGGCCCCACAATTTTATGAGGCCAGAAAAACTGTGAATTAGGACCCGCTAGCCGGTACTAGGCCAAGTGGAAACGCAACCAAAGACGGGCCGCTGACGTCACAGCCCTCTTAAACCGGGCTGCGGGCTGTAGTGGAAACGCGCCATAAGATGTGAAATCTTTGAGGCCATGAGTGCGGACGCAGATGATTCAGTGTTTAGTCTACTCCTTCAGAGATGTTGATTTCTCTCTGTGAACCAGTTCAAAGGTCTAGCATAGAGAGAGGCTCTTCAGAATTGACGTGGCAACTCTACCGTGAAGTCAGAACCTCTGACTCTTTGACTTGTGATGTGAATCCTCCGGCCGAATACTCTGAATAAACCCATCAGTGTTTGACATCAAAGCTCCAACTCTCACCGTGTCTCCTTCCTGAGTCGGTGACTCCATGCATTGCTACACAGAAGTTTCCTCCACAACCTGTAGTCACCTGGAGTCACCTGGAGTCACCTGTAGTCACCTGGATACACTGAGTCACCTGTAGTCACCTGTAGTCACCTGGACACACCTGGAGTCACCTGTAGTCACCTGTAGTCACCTGGACACACTGGAGTCACCTGTAGTCACCTGTAGTCACCTGGACACACCTGGAGTCACCTGTAGTCACCTGTAGTCACCTGTAGTCACCTGAGTCACCTGGACACACCTGGAGTCACCTGTAGTCCCCTGTAGTCACCTGGAGTCATCTGTATACACCTTTATACACCTGTAGTCACCTGTAGTCACCTGGAGTAACCTGTTAGTCACCTGTAGTCACCTGGACACACTGGAGTCACCTGTAGTCACCTGTAGTCACCTGGACACACCTGGAGTCACCTGTAGTCACCTGGAGTCACCTGTAGTCACCTGTAGTCACCTGGACACACCTGGAGTCACCTGGACACACCTGGAGTCACCTGTAGTCACCTGTAGTCACCTGGAGTCATCTGTATACACCTTTATACACCTGTAGTCACCTGTAGTCA
Source organism: Trematomus loennbergii (assembly GCA_012861695.1). NCBI lineage: Eukaryota > Metazoa > Chordata > Actinopteri > Perciformes > Nototheniidae > Trematomus > Trematomus loennbergii. The sequence goes on along the minus strand of JAAOOA010002281.1, from coordinate 1,326 downwards.
CCTGAGTCACCTGTAGTCCTGTAGTCACCTGAGTCACCTGGAGTCACTGTAGTCACCTGTAGTCACCTGGAGTCACGTAGTTACCTGTAGTCACCTGTAGTCACCTGGACACACCTGGAGTCACCTGTAGTCACCTGTAGTCACCTGGAGTCACCTGGAGTCACCTGTGGTCACCTGTAGTCACCTGGACACACCTGAGTCACCTGGAGTCACTGGAGTCACCTGTAGTCACCTGTAGTCACCTGTAGTCCTGTAGTCACTGGATCACCTGGAGCACCTGGAGTCACTGTAGTCACCTGTAGTCACCTGGAGTCACCTGTAGTCACCTGTCACCTGGACACACCTGTAGTCACCTGTAGTCACCTGGAGTCACCTGTAGTCACCTGTAGTCACCTGTAGTCACCTGTAGTCACCTGGAGTCACCTGGAGTCACCTGGAGTCCACCTGGAGTCACCTGTAGTCACCTGTAGTCACCTGTAGTCACCTGGAGTCACCTGTAGTCACCTGGAGTTACCTGGAGTCACCTGGAGTCACCTGTAGTCACCTGGGAGTCACTTGGAGTCACCTGTAGTCACCTGTAGTCACCTGGAGTCACCTGGAGTCACCTGGAGTCACCTGGACACACTGGAGTCACCTGGACACACCTGGAGTCACCGGACACACCTGGAGTCACCTGTAGTCACCTGTAGTCACCTGGAGTCACCTGGAGTCACCTGGAGTCACCTGTAGTCACCTGGACACACTGGAGTCACCTGGACCACACCTGTAGTCACTGTAGTCACCTGTAGTCACCTGTAGTCACCTGTAGTCACCTGGAGTCACCTGGAGTCACCTGGAGTCACCTGTAGTCACCTGGAACACCTGGAGTCACCTGTAGTCACCTGGACACACCTGGAGTACCTGTAGTCACCTGGACACACCTGGATCACCTGTAGTCACCTGGAGTCACCTGTAGTCACCTGGACACACCTGTAGTCACCTGGACACACCTGGAGTCACCTGTAGTCACCTGGACACACCTGGAGTCACCTGTAGTCACCTGTAGTCACCTGTAGTCACCTGTAGTCACCTGGACACACCTGGAGTCACCTGTAGTCACCGTAGCCACCTGGACACACCTGGAGTCACCTGTAGTCACCTGTAGTCACCTGTAGTCACCTGTAGTCACCTGTAGTCACCTGGACACACCTGTAGTCACCTGGACACACCTGGAGTCACCTGTATACACCTGTAGTCACCTGTAGTCACCTGTAGTCACTGTAGCACCTGTAGTCACCTGTAGTCACCTGGAGTCACCTGGAGTCACCTGGAGTCACCTGGAGTCAC
>JAAOOA010002280.1:0-52507 GCA_012861695.1 Trematomus loennbergii | reverse complement strand
CAGTTCCTCCACATCGTGTGTGTGTGCATATTTACATTTTACACGTGATGTGTATTGTATGAGTAACCTGTGTGTGTGTGTGTGTGTGTGTGTGTGTCAGGATAAGGAGGAGCTGAACAGTCTGAACAGATACAGTCAAAACTTCTTTGGTCTTTACTGCACCTGCAGCCGGCCGTACCCCGACCCTGACGACCAGGTGAGTGTTAGTAGTTTAGCTGTGTGTTAGTGTGTGTAGTTTAGCTGTGTGTTAGTGTGTGTAGTTTAGCTGTGTGTTAGTGTGTGTAGTTTAGCTGTGTGTAGTTTAGCTGTGTGTAGTTTAGCTGTGTGTTAGTGTGTGTAGTTTAGCTGTGTGTTAGTGTGTGTAGTTTAGCTGTGTGTTAGTGTGTGTAGTTTAGCTGTGTGTTAGTGTGTGTAGTTTAGCTGTGTGTTAGTGTGTGTAGTTTAGCTGTGTGTAGTTTAGCTGTGTGTTAGTGTGTGTAGTTTAGCTGTGTGTTAGTGTGTGTAGTTTAGCTGTGTGTTAGTGTGTGTAGTTTAGCTGTGTGTAGTTTAGCTGTGTGTTAGTGTGTGTAGTTTAGCTGTGTGTAGTTTAGCTGTGTGTTAGTGTGTGTAGTTTAGCTGTGTGTAGTTTAGCTGTGTGTTAGTGTGTGTAGTTTAGCTGTGTGTTAGTGTGTGTAGTTTAGCTGTGTGTTAGTGTGTGTAGTTTAGCTGTGTGTTAGTGTGTGTAGTTTAGCTGTGTGTTAGTGTGTGTCAGTGACGGCTGGCTCTTTGTCCAGGTGGAGGACGAGATGATTCAGTGTGTGGTGTGTGAGGACTGGCTGCACGGCAGGGTGAGTGTTCTGCACACACACACACACACACACACACACACACACATAGTATATGTAAGGATTCGTCTATGTTACAATACACATTACCCCCCTAACAAAGATCTGACTATCATTCCACCCTAACCTCCCCTGTCTGTGACCTCACTCACCTGTCTGACCTCACCTGTCTGTGACCTCACCTGTCTGACCTCACCTGTCTGTGACCTCACCTGTCTGTGACCTCACTCACCTGTCTGTGACCTCACTCACCTGTCTGACCTCACCTGTCTGTGACCTCACTTGTCTGACCTCACCTGTCTGTGACCTCACATGTCTGTGACCTCACTCACCTGTCTGTGACCTCACCTGTCTGTGACCTCACCTGTCTGTGACCTCACTCACCTGTCTGTGACCTCACCTGTCTGACCTCACCTGTCTGTGACCTCCCCTGTCTGACCTCACCTGTCTGTGACCTCCCCTGTCTGTGACCTCACTCACCTGTCTGTGACCTCACCTGTCTGACCTCACCTGTCTGTGACCTCACCTGTCTGTGACCTCACTCACCTGTCTGTGACCTCACTCACCTGTCTGACCTCACCTGTCTGTGACCTCACTTGTCTGACCTCACCTGTCTGTGACCTCACATGTCTGTGACCTCACTCACCTGTCTGTGACCTCACCTCTCTGTGACCTCACCTCTCTGTGACCTCACTCACCTGTCTGTGACCTCATCTGTCTGTGACCTCACTCACCTGTCTGACCTCACCTGTCTGTGACCTCCCCTGTCTGTGACCTCACTCACCTGTCTGTGACCTCACCTGTCTGTGACCTCACCTGTCTGACCTCACCTGTCTGTGACCTCCCCTGTCTGTGACCTCACTCACCTGTCTGTGACCTCACTCACCTGTCTGTGACCTCACCTGTCTGTGACCTCACTCACCTGTCTGACCTCACCTGTCTGTGACCTCCCCTGTCTGTGACCTCACTCACCTGTCTGTGACCTCACCTGTCTGACCTCACCTGTCTGTGACCTCACCTGTCTGTGACCTCACCTGTCTGACCTCACCTGTCTGTGACCTCACCTGTCTGACCTCACCTGTCTGTGACCTCACCTGTCTGTGACCTCACCTGTCTGTGACCTCACCTGTCTGTGACCTCACCTGTCTATGACCTCACCTGTCTGTGACCTCACCTGTCTGTTGTGTTGCAGCACCTGGGCTGTGTTGTTCCAGACTGTGTGGAGCTGCAGGAGATGATCTGTGAGTCCTGTATGAACACACACTCCTTCCTCTGGTCCTACGCAGCTCACCTGTCAGGTAACAGTGCTGGTGACGTGAAATTATCATAAACTTTATTTGACACAGAGATTATTTTCTGACATAATCCGAAATCACAGAGTAATCCAATTGGACCAGGAGATCTGCCTTCAGGGTCCTACACAGGAACATGTCATCATTGTTGTTTTGTGTGTAATGTACATTCTGATGTTTGATTTATTTCTTGTTTGTCATGTTCTTCCTGTTTTTGCGATATAGTTCTTGTTCCAGGTGCAGAAGTGCAGGTGAAGGAGGAAACCGAAGCAGACGAGTCAAAGACAAAGCTTCCTCACAAAGAAGAAAAGGTGAGAGGAATAACCTCGTTAAAGTTACCTTTCCATTTAATCTCTCTGTCTCTCACACTTGGTGAGAGATGACTCCAACCCTCTCTGTGTGACTGATATAATGATGATCTATCAGGCGGACAATGTGGAGCCCAGCTGTAAGCGCAGCCGTGAGGAGGCGGAGCCTAGCTGCAGACTGAAGGTGCTGCAGGCCATTGGTCAGAAAAGAGTCCAATCAGGAGCCGTGTTCTGGCCGTCAGGGTGGCGCTCCAAGCTCTGCCCCTGCAACACCTGCAAGGTGAAATCCAGCTGTCTGCGTTTCTATTGGCTGACAAAGTGACGATGTAACTGTAGGATGGTCTGACGTGTGTTTGTGTCCTCAGGACTTACTATCTGCAGCCAGTCTGTCCTTCCTGCTGGACGAGTCTGACACCGTCCTCGCCTACGAGACCAAAGGAAAGAGCAGCGAGCAGCGAGGACACGACCCCCTGATGTCTGCGCTGGACAACCTGAACCACGTGCAGCAGCTGGAGATCATCCACGGTACACAACACCAACCATCTCTGAGTCATATCAACTACCAACCATCTCTGAGTCATATCAACTACCAACCATCTCAGAGTCATATCAACTACCAACCATCTCTGAGTCATATCAACTACCAACCATCTCTGAGTCATATCAACTACCAACCATCTCAGAGTCATATCAACTACCAACCATCTCTGAGTCATATCAACTACCAACCATCTCTGAGTCATATCAACTACCACCAACCATCTCAGAGTCATATCAACTACCAACCATCTCAGAGTCATATCAACTACCAACCATCTCAGAGTCATATCAACTACCAACCATCTCAGAGTCATATCAACTACAAACCATCTCAGAGTCATATCAACTACCAACCATCTCAGAGTCATATCAACTACAAACCATCTCTGAGTCATATCAACTACCAACCATCTCTGAGTCATATCAACTACCAACCATCTCTGAGTCATATCAACTACCAACCATCTCAGAGTCATATCAACTACCAACCATCTCAGAGTCATATCAACTACCAACCATCTCTGAGTCATATCAACTACCAACCATCTCTGAGTCATATCAACTACCAACCATCTCTGAGTCATATCAACTACCAACCATCTCTGAGTCATATCAACTACCAACCATCTCAGAGTCATATCAACTACCAACCATCTCTGAGTCATATCAACTACCAACCATCTCTGAGTCATATCAACTACCAACCATCTCTGAGTCATATCAACTACCAACCATCTCTGAGTCATATCAACTACCAACCATCTCTGAGTCATATCAACTACCAACCATCTCTGAGTCATATCAACTACTAACCATCTCTGAGTCATATCAACTACCAACCATCTCTGAGTCATATCAACTACCAACCATCTCTGAGTCATATCAACTACCAACCATCTCTGAGTCATATCAACTACCAACCATCTCTGAGTCATATCAACTACCAACCATCTCAGAGTCATATCAACTACTAACCATCTCAGAGTCATATCAACTACTAACCATCTCTGAGTCATATCAACTACCAACCATCTCTGAGTCATATCAACTACCAACCATCTCAGAGTCATATCAACTACCAACCATCTCTGAGTCATATCAACTACCAACCATCTCAGAGTCATATCAACTACTAACCATCTCAGAGTCATATCAACTACCAACCATCTCAGAGTCATATCAACTACCAACCATCTCAGAGTCATATCAACTACCAACCATCTCTGAGTCATATCAACTACTAACCATCTCAGAGTCATATCAACTACCAACCATCTCTGAGTCATATCAACTACTAACCATCTCAGAGTCATATCAACTACCAACCATCTCTGAGTCATATCAACTACCAACCATCTCAGAGTCATATCAACTACCAACCATCTCTGAGTCATATCAACTACCAACCATCTCTGAGTCATATCAACTACCAACCATCTCTGAGTCATATCAACTACTAACCATCTCTGAGTCATATCAACTACTACCATCTCTGAGTCATATCAACTACCAACCATCTCTGAGTCATATCAACTACTAACCATCTCTGAGTCATATCACTACCAACCATCTCTGAGTCATATCAACTACCAACCATCTCTGAGTCATATCAACTACCAACCATCTCAGAGTCATATCAACTACCAACCATCTCTGAGTCATATCAACTACCAACCATCTCAGAGTCATATCAACTACTAACCATCTCAGAGTCATATCAACTACTAACCATCTCAGAGTCATATCAACTACTAACCATCTCAGAGTCATATCAACTACCAACCATCTCAGAGTCATATCAACTACCAACCATCTCTGAGTCATATCAACTACCAACCATCTCTGAGTCATATCAACTACCAACCATCTCTGAGTCATATCAACTACCAACCATCTCTGAGTCATATCAACTACCAACCATCTCTGAGTCATATCAACTACTAACCATCTCTGAGTCATATCAACTACCAACCATCTCAGAGTCATATCAACTACCAACCATCTCAGAGTCATATCAACTACCAACCATCTCTGAGTCATATCAACTACTAACCATCTCAGAGTCATATCAACTACCAACCATCTCAGAGTCATATCAACTACCAACCATCTCTGAGTCATATCAACTACCAACCATCTCAGAGTCATATCAACTACTAACCATCTCAGAGTCATATCAACTACCAACCATCTCTGAGTCATATCAACTACCAACCATCTCTCAGAGTCATATCAACTACCAACCATCTCTGAGTCATATCAACTACCAACCATCTCTGAGTCATATCAACTACCAACCATCTCTGAGTCATATCAACTACCAACCATCTCAGAGTCATATCAACTACCAACCATCTCAGAGTCATATCAACTACCAACCATCTCAGAGTCATATCAACTACCAATCTCTCAGAGTCATATCAACTACCAACCATCTCTGAGTCATATCAACTACCAACCATCTCTGAGTCATATCAACTACCAACCTCAGAGTCATATCAACTACTAACCATCTCTGAGTCATATCAACTACCAACCATCTCTGAGTCATATCAACTACCAACCATCTCTGAGTCATATCAACTACTAACCATCTCTGAGTCATATCAACTACCAACCATCTCTGAGTCATATCAACTACCAACCATCTCTGAGTCATATCAACTACCAACCATCTCAGAGTCATATCAACTACCAACCATCTCTGAGTCATATCAACTACCAACCATCTCTGAGTCATATCAACTACTACCATCTCTGAGTCATATCAACTACCAACCATCTCTGAGTCATATCAACTACCAACCATCTCTGAGTCATATCAACTACTAACCATCTCTGAGTCATATCAACTACCAACCATCTCTGAGTCATATCAACTACCAACCATCTCTGAGTCATATCAACTACCAACCATCTCTGAGTCATATCAACTACTAACCATCTCTGAGTCATATCAACTACCAACCATCTCAGAGTCATATCAACTACTAACCATCTCAGAGTCATATCAACTACCAACCATCTCAGAGTCATATCAACTACTAACCATCTCAGAGTCATATCAACTACCAACCATCTCTGAGTCATATCAACTACCAACCATCTCTCAGAGTCATATCAACTACCAACCATCTCAGAGTCATATCAACTACCAACCATCTCAGAGTCATATCAACTACCAACCATCTCAGAGTCATATCAACTACCAACCATCTCAGAGTCATATCAACTACTAACCATCTCAGAGTCATATCAACTACCAACCATCTCTGAGTCATATCAACTACCAACCATCTCTCAGAGTCATATCAACTACCAACCATCTCTGAGTCATATCAACTACCAACCATCTCTGAGTCATATCAACTACCAACCATCTCAGAGTCATATCAACTACCAACCATCTCTCAGAGTCATATCAACTACCAACCATCTCTGAGTCATATCAACTACCAACCATCTCTGAGTCATATCAACTACCAACCATCTCAGAGTCATATCAACTACTAACCATCTCTGAGTCATATCAACTACTAACCATCTCTGAGTCATATCAACTACTAACCATCTCAGAGTCATATCAACTACCAACCATCTCTGAGTCATATCAACTACCAACCATCTCTCAGAGTCTATCAACTACCAACCATCTCAGAGTCATATCAACTACCAACCATCTCAGAGTCATATCAACTACCAACCATCTCAGAGTCATATCAACTACCAACCATCTCAGAGTCATATCAACTACTAACCATCTCAGAGTCATATCAACTACCAACCATCTCTGAGTCATATCAACTACCAACCATCTCTCAGAGTCATATCAACTACCAACCATCTCTGAGTCATATCAACTACCAACCATCTCTGAGTCATATCAACTACCAACCATCTCAGAGTCATATCAACTACCAACCATCTCAGAGTCATATCAACTACTAACCATCTCTGAGTCATATCAACTACCAACCATCTCTGAGTCATATCAACTACCAACCATCTCTGAGTCATATCAACTACTAACCATCTCTGAGTCATATCAACTACCAACCATCTCAGAGTCATATCAACTACCAACCATCTCTGAGTCATATCAACTACCAACCATCTCTCAGAGTCATATCAACTACCAACCATCTCTGAGTCATATCAACTACCAACCATCTCTGAGTCATATCAACTACCAACCATCTCAGAGTCATATCAACTACCAACCATCTCTCAGAGTCATATCAACTACCAACCATCTCTGAGTCATATCAACTACCAACCATCTCTGAGTCATATCAACTACCAACCATCTCAGAGTCATATCAACTACTAACCATCTCTGAGTCATATCAACTACAACCATCTCTGAGTCATATCAACTACTAACCATCTCAGAGTCATATCAACTACCAACCATCTCTGAGTCATATCAACTACCAACCATCTCTCAGAGTCATATCAACTACCAACCATCTCAGAGTCATATCAACTACCAACCATCTCAGAGTCATATCAACTACCAACCATCTCAGAGTCATATCAACTACCAACCATCTCAGAGTCATATCAACTACTAACCATCTCAGAGTCATATCAACTACCAACCATCTCTGAGTCATATCAACTACCAACCATCTCTCAGAGTCATATCAACTACCAACCATCTCTGAGTCATATCAACTACCAACCATCTCTGAGTCATATCAACTACCAACCATCTCAGAGTCATATCAACTACCAACCATCTCAGAGTCATATCAACTACTAACCATCTCTGAGTCATATCAACTACCAACCATCTCTGAGTCATATCAACTACCAACCATCTCTGAGTCATATCAACTACTAACCATCTCTGAGTCATATCAACTACCAACCATCTCTGAGTCATATCAACTACCAACCATCTCTGAGTCATATCAACTACCAACCATCTCAGAGTCATATCAACTACCAACCATCTCTGAGTCATATCAACTACCAACCATCTCTGAGTCATATCAACTACCAACCATCTCTGAGTCATATCAACTACCAACCATCTCTGAGTCATATCAACTACCAACCATCTCTGAGTCATATCAACTACCAACCATCTCTGAGTCATATCAACTACTAACCATCTCTGAGTCATATCAACTACCAACCATCTCAGAGTCATATCACTACTAACCATCTCTGAGTCATATCAACTACCAACCATCTCTGAGTCATATCAACTACCAACCATCTCTGAGTCATATCAACTACCAACCATCTCAGAGTCATATCAACTACCAACCATCTCAGAGTCATATCAACTACCAACCATCTCTGAGTCATATCAACTACCAACCATCTCAGAGTCATATCAACTACTAACCATCTCTGAGTCATATCAACTACCACCATCTCTGAGTCATATCAACTACCAACCATCTCTGAGTCATATCAACTACCAACCATCTCTGAGTCATATCAACTACTAACCATCTCAGAGTCATATCAACTACTAACCATCTCAGAGTCATATCAACTACCAACCATCTCAGAGTCATATCAACTACTAACCATCTCAGAGTCATATCAACTACCAACCATCTCTGAGTCATATCAACTACCAACCATCTCTCAGAGTCATATCAACTACCAACCATCTCTGAGTCATATCAACTACCAACCATCTCTGAGTCATATCAACTACCAACCATCTCAGAGTCATATCAACTACCAACCATCTCAGAGTCATATCAACTACCAACCATCTCAGAGTCATATCAACTACAAACCATCTCTGAGTCATATCAACTACCAACCATCTCTGAGTCATATCAACTACCAACCATCTCAGAGTCATATCAACTACCAACCATCTCTGAGTCATATCAACTACCAACCATCTCTGAGTCATATCAACTACCAACCATCTCAGAGTCATATCAACTACTAACCATCTCTGAGTCATATCAACTACCAACCATCTCTGAGTCATATCAACTACCAACCATCTCTGAGTCATATCAACTACCAACCATCTCTGAGTCATATCAACTACCAACCATCTCAGAGTCATATCAACTACCAACCATCTCAGAGTCATATCAACTACCAACCATCTCTGAGTCATATCAACTACCAACCATCTCTCAGAGTCATATCAACTACCAACCATCTCAGAGTCATATCAACTACCAACCATCTCTGAGTCATATCAACTACTAACCATCTCTGAGTCATATCAACTACTAACCATCTCTGAGTCATATCAACTACTAACCATCTCTGAGTCATATCAACTACCAACCATCTCAGAGTCATATCAACTACCAACCATCTCTGAGTCATATCAACTACCAACCATCTCAGAGTCATATCAACTACCAACCATCTCTGAGTCATATCAACTACCAACCATCTCTGAGTCATATCAACTACCAACCATCTCAGAGTCATATCAACTACTAACCATCTCTGAGTCATATCAACTACCAACCATCTCAGAGTCATATCAACTACTAACCATCTCTGAGTCATATCAACTACCAACCATCTCTGAGTCATATCAACTACCAACCATCTCTGAGTCATATCAACTACCAACCATCTCTGAGTCATATCAACTACCAACCATCTCAGAGTCATATCAACTACTAACCATCTCTGAGTCATATCAACTACCAACCATCTCAGAGTCATATCAACTACTAACCATCTCTGAGTCATATCAACTACCAACCATCTCTGAGTCATATCAACTACCAACCATCTCTGAGTCATATCAACTACCAACCATCTCAGAGTCATATCAACTACCAACCATCTCAGAGTCATATCAACTACCAACCATCTCTGAGTCATATCAACTACCAACCATCTCAAGTCATATCAACTACTAACCATCTCTGAGTCATATCAACTACCAACCATCTCTGAGTCATATCAACTACTAACCATCTCAGAGTCATATCAACTACCAACCATCTCTCAGAGTCATATCAACTACCAACCATCTCTGAGTCATATCAACTACCAACCATCTCTGAGTCATATCAACTACCAACCATCTCAGTCATATCAACTACCAACCATCTCAGAGTCATATCAACTACCAACCATCTCAGAGTCATATCAACTACAAACCATCTCTGAGTCATATCAACTACCAACCATCTCTGAGTCATATCAACTACCAACCATCTCAGAGTCATATCAACTACCAACCATCTCTGAGTCATATCAACTACCAACCATCTCTGAGTCATATCAACTACCAACCATCTCGGAGTCATATCAACTACCAACCATCTCTGAGTCATATCAACTACCAACCATCTCTGAGTCATATCAACTACTAACCATCTCTGAGTCATATCAACTACCAACCATCTCTGAGTCATATCAACTACCAACCATCTCAGAGTCATATCAACTACCAACCATCTCTGAGTCATATCAACTACCAACCATCTCTGAGTCATATCAACTACCAACCATCTCTGAGTCATATCAACTACCAACCATCTCTGAGTCATATCAACTACCAACCATCTCTGAGTCATATCAACTACTAACCATCTCTGAGTCATATCAACTACCAACCATCTCTGAGTCATATCAACTACCAACCATCTCTGAGTCATATCAACTACCAACCATCTCTGAGTCATATCAACTACCAACCATCTCTGAGTCATATCAACTACTAACCTATCAACTGTGTCTTTGTTTGTCTCTCATTGTCTCTCTCATTGTGTCTCTCATTGTCTCTCATTGTCTCTCATTGTGTCTCTCATTGTGTCTCTCATTGTCTCTCTCATTGTGGCTCTCATTGTGTCTCTCATTGTCTCTCTCATTGTGTCTCTCATTGTCTCTCTCATTTTGTCTCTCTCATTGTGTCTCTCATTGTGTCTCTCATTGTCTCTCTCATTGTGTCTCTCATTGTCTCTCATTGTCTCTCTCATTGTCTCTCTCATTTTGTCTCTCTCATTGTGTCTCTCATTGTGTCTCTCATTGTCTCTCTCATTGTGTCTCTCATTGTCTCTCTCATTGTCTCTCTGATTGTGTCTTTGTTTGTCTATCTCATTGTCTCTCTCATTGTGTCTCTCATTGTGTCTCTCATTGTCTCTCTCATTGTGTCTTTGTTTGTCTCTCATTGTGTCTCTCATTGTGTCTCTCAGGGTACAACGACATGAAGACAGAGCTGAAGGACTTCCTGCAGAGCTTCGCCTCAGAGGGAAGGTACGTCCTGCTGCTGATGTCATCACAGGTGGACATGTTGTCCTCATTGGTAGCTGACCCTTGACTGCTGATGATGTCATGTGTGTGTGTGTGTTCTCTGATAGGCTGTGACTCCTGATGATGTCATGTGTGTGTGTTCTCTGACAGGCTGTGACTCCTGATGTCATGTGTGTGTGTTCTCTGATAGGCTGTGACTCCTGATGATGTCGTGTGTGTGTGTTCTCTGATAGGCTGTGACTCCTGATGTCATGTGTGTGTGTTCTCTGATAGGCTGTGACTCCTGATGTCGGTGTGTGTGTTCTCTGATAGGCTGTGACTCCTGATGATGTCATGTGTGTGTGTTCTCTGATAGGCTGTGACTCCTGATGTCGTGTGTGTGTGTTCTCTGATAGGCTGTGACTCCTGATGATGTCATGTGTGTGTGTTCTCTGATAGGCTGTGACTCCTGATGATGTCATGTGTGTGTTCTCTGATAGGCTGTGACTCCTGATGATGTCGTGTGTGTGTGTTCTCTGATAGGCTGTGACTCCTGATGATGTCGTGTGTGTGTGTTCTCTGATAGGTTGTGACTCCTGATGATATCCGTCAGTTCTTCGAGCAGCAGCAGAGTCGTAAACGAGGACGAGACGATGCGGACGCTTCTACCCTACTTGATGACCTCTGACCTTTCATGTTCTTAATTATATTCCTGATTTTATTTTGAAGCTTTAAGACTTCCTGTTTACTCCATGTTTAAGAGCTCAACACATTACTGTGTGTTTCCTTTTTAATGAAAACTAATAAAACTCCATCAGCTGACCAACAACACAGAGTCTGTCTCTCAGTATCTGTGTGTGTGTGTTCCCCAGGACTCTGTACCCATGGGCACGAGCATTGCAATCAATAAAAAACAACAACAAGAGCAAGGCTGCTACCATAGCATCTCATCGTGTCAGGCCCAACAACAAGAGCAAGGCTGCTACCATAGCATCTTATCGTGTCAGGCCCAACAACAAGAGCAAGGCTGCTACCATAGCATCTTATCGTGTCAGGCCCAACAACGAGCAAGGCTGCTACCATAGCATCTCATCGTGTCAGGCCCAACAACAAGAGCAAGGCTGCTACCATAGCATCTTATCGTGTCAGGCCCAACAACAAGAGCAAGGCTGCTCCATAGCATCTTATCGTGTCAGGCCCAACAACAAGAGCAAGGCTGCTACCGTAGCATCTTATCGTGTCAGGCCCAACAACAAGAGCAAGGCTGCTCCATAGCATCTCATCGTGTCAGGCCCAACAACAAGGCAAGGCTGCTACCATAGCATCTTATCGTGTCAGGCCCAACAACAAGAGCAAGGCTGCTACCATAGCATCTTATCGTGTCAGGCCCAACAACAAGAGCAAGGCTGCTACCATAGCATCTTATCGTGTCAGGCCCAACAACAAGAGCAAGGCTGCTACCATAGCATCTCATCGTGTCAGGCCCAACAACAAGAGCAAGGCTGCTACCATAGCATCTTATCGTGTCAGGCCCAACAACAAGAGCAAGGCTGCTCCCATAGCATCTCATCGTGTCAGGCCCAACAACAAGAGCAAGGCTGCTACCATAGCATCTCATCGTGTCAGGCCCAACAACAAGAGCAAGGCTGCTACCATAGCATCTCATCGTGTCAGGCCCAACAACAAGAGCAAGGCTGCTACCATAGCATCTTATCGTGTCAGGCCCAACAACAAGAGCAAGGCTGCTACCATAGCATCTTATCGTGTCAGGCCCAACAACAAGAGCAAGGCTGCTACCATAGCATCTTATCGTGTCAGGCCCAACAACAAGAGCAAGGCTGCTCCCATAGCATCTTATCGTGTCAGGCCCAACAACAAGAGCAAGGCTGCTACCAGAGCATCTTATCGTGTCAGGCCCAACAACAAGAGCAAGGCTGCTACCATAGCATCTCATCGTGTCAGGCCCAACAACAAGAGCAAGGCTGCTACCATAGCATCTCATCGTGTCAGGCCCAACAACAAGAGCAAGGCTGCTACCATAGCATGTGATCGTGTCAGGCCCAACAACAAGAGCAAGGCTGCTACCATAGCATGTGATCGTGTCAGGCCCAACAACAAGAGCAAGGCTGCTACCATAGCATGTGATCGTGTCAGGCCCAACAACAAGAGCAAGGCTGCTACCATAGCATCTCATCGTGTCAGGCCCAACAACAAGAGCAAGGCTGCTACCATAGCATCTCATCGTGTCAGGCCCAACAACAAGAGCAAGGCTGCTACCATAGCATGTGATCGTGTCAGGCCCAACAACAAGAGCAAGGCTGCTACCATAGCATCTCATCGTGTCAGGCCCAACAACAAGAGCAAGGCTGCTACCATAGCATCTCATCGTGTCAGGCCCAACAACAAGAGCAAGGCTGCTACCATAGCATCTTATCGTGTCAGGCCCAACAACAAGAGCAAGGCTGCTAGCATAGCATCTTATCGTGTCAGGCCCAACAACAAGAGCAAGGCTGCTACCATAGCATCTCATCGTGTCAGGCCCAACAACAAGAGCAAGGCTGCTACCATAGCATCTCATCGTGTCAGGCCCAACAACAAGAGCAAGGCTGCTACCATAGCATCTCATCGTGTCAGGCCCAACAACAAGAGCAAGGCTGCTACCATAGCATCTTATCGTGTCAGGCCCAACAACAAGAGCAAGGCTGCTACCATAGCATGTGATCGTGGCACGTTTTGCGAAACACATGAAGTCTTTCAAAGACGGAGAAGTTGTGAAAGAAGCATTCCTGGAGGCTGCCGACGCGCTTTTTGGGGACAGTAAAAATAACAGTAGCATTTCAACAGGTTTTTGATATAATAAAAACTCAAGTTAGATACCGTTATTAATCAGCTGTAAGTTTGAGTTTGTTTGAACTTATTCATTATAATTATTGTACAAAATGGTATAAGAATGCAAACTTAAATTGATTATAGTCTATTATCAATTCAGGTTAAGAAACTAGTGTTGCTTGCATCCTATTTTAAAGGCATGCCTTTTTATACTCTACTAAAATGCAGCAGATTCCTGTGTAGCTTCAGATCTGAGTTGTCTTATTAGAAAGCCTAATTTATACTTTTGTAGCAACACTATTTTTATATAATGGCAAAGAAAGGGTTCAGAGTCTTTTCTTTTCTCCTGTGTCACATGTGGCAGCACTGTTCAATGTTTCTTGAAAACATTACTGTAGTTGTGACGTGTGAATAAACTCCAACTCTGTATCAACACACTGTTGTGTAACTTCAGTTAATTACTTGTGTGTGTGTAGATTAGAAAGAGGTAAGAGAAAGGATCTGCAGTATTTGATGAAGTATTAATCGTACAAAGGTCAGTTTTATACAAGTAGAAGTGTGTATTTACCTGGTAGTCGGCTGTCAGTAATGGCTACGCCTCTCTATTTGGACTGGTAGATCTCGGCAGACTGGCAACTTTAAAAGTAGCTCTCGGTTCAAAAAAGGTTGGGCACCCCTGATCTAAATGAGCCCTGAGCGAAAGAATGCTAACACACTTAGCACAGAATACACAGTAAAAATACCCTTATTACTTATCGGATCTGCACAAACAAGATATCGATTAGCAAGCTGAGATTCCACAGATTCCAGAGGTATAAGTATCATCACTGAGCGATCAAAACTCAACAAAAAAAATTAGCTTTACGGAGCCAAAATTGCTAAAAAACGCTATCATGCTACGAGAGTGTATGACAGCTTCCTGTCTTGGGCAATCTGCCTATGCATCACTCTGGCCCTTTCTCATTTCACTAATTCCCCTCCTCGACTCCCCTCCTCGACTCCTATCCTCAAGACTTAGTCCCGCCCACAGGCAGAGTTGGGTGTAACGCGTTACAAAGTAACCAACTTTTATAAAATCAGTCATAATCACACTGACAGACAAGAGGGGTTTCCGCCGCAGGTTTATATGTACGTAATCTGCGCGACTTGCGCGTCCACATCTCCACGTGCAGTGCTGCATAAACATGGCTGAGTCAGCGATAACTTTCGAGGGGTGGAGGTATGCCCATTATTTTGAGTTGGTCCGAAGAATAGACAGGAATGTGACGGTGAGGTGCAAACTGTGTCCAGGCCAGAAGCTGTTATCCACTGCTGCAAACACCACGTCAAACCTCAACAAACACCTGCAAAGAACACATGCTAAGGTGACGCTAATAGCTAAGGACCCCCGAACCCAGAGTGAGGATGTTGTGAGTGCGGCACAAATTAGAATTTGGAGGACCGGTAACCAAAGCAGAGATGGACAGGCTTGTAGCATCCTTCATAGTAGAGGTAATGTTGCCCATTTGCACAGTGGAATCACCATCGCATCGTTCAGAGATATACTGCGCAAAATACAGATAGCAGGAGACAGAGGACAGCCATGGTCAGAGCTATCTGGATCAGTCTTATGCGACAATGGAAACTGAACTAAAGAGAACATTTGAAACTTTAGCAGTCTGCGTGATCTGCCTGCAGGGAGGGGCGGGCCGGCCCTGAGAGTAAAGTAACGAGTAAAGTAACGAGTAAAGTAACGAGTTACTTTATGGAGAGAGCAACGAAGTAGTGTAATATATTACTTTTTTTTAAAGTAATATGTAATATGTAATATATTACTTTTTTTAGTAATGACCCCATCTCTGATCCTCAGGAGATGCGAGCGGAGGAGTGGAGAAGGGGGAGAGAGGAAGGGAAGCAGCAGGCGGTTTTGAATAATAGATGAGAGTAAAATCTACGTCACTTTACGGCCCCGCCCACTTTTGGGGAAACCAGCTGTCATTTGAACGGCGATCAAGCCTGAAGCCACAGAGCTCTTCTGTTACTGTCCTTTCTTCTTAGAGGAAGTACAGAAACACGTAACTCTGGATTTGTTTTAATGTTTGAGGTGCAATAAACGACACAGCAGCTTGTTGGCATGATACAACTATTATTTTCTGCCTCGCTCATGAGAGTAACAGCTGGTGAAATTACAGCCTCGCCTACTGATTTTAATTTAACCATATATCGAGCCCGATCGTCGATTTCAAATGTGTGCTCTAAAATGATATTTATAAATGACTATTATCATTATTATCAGCAAGACAATAAATGGCAGAGATATGTAGAAAATAAACGCATTTAAGATACGTTCATAACAAACATAACGTGGGAGAAAATAAGTTTCTAGCTAAATGTGGCACCCCTGGGATGTGTGACCACATTAATATAATAAGTATTATTATTTAGAGTTAGAACATGCATTTATTTTGTACATCTGTTATTTTCATTTCACTAACGGGGTCGATAGATGCAGTAGTAGTGAGGCGGAACGTTTGTGTTCGATTCAATGGTTCCGGGGTACCGATTAAAGCGACGGACGTTCCCGGGGTTTCCTCAGAAGTAATCTGGAAGGAAACTGAAGACAAGGTGTCCTCATTACTTCTGTTTCACCTGCACCATACAGGTTGGTAAACTGTGCATAAATCACAATGAATCCCCCATAAGGTTTGCGAAGATAATATGTAACGGCCCGCGAACAGTTAAAGACTTTGTACCGCTGTTTACATGTAAAACCGTTAAATAGTGTGTGTGTATCAGCCTAGCTTCCCCGGTACGGCGCCATTTTGGGGACAACGTGGTCTGACGCAGTAAGGATACAAGTTTGTCAGTATATCTGAAGGTTCCCGTACACTGAGTATTTACATGCATGTATAGTGATTGTGAGTTTGTAATAAATATGTACTTTGTAAGGGTTATAAGTTAGTTACTGTTGGTAAAACAGTAAAGTTGTTTGTTACACTTAAATATGTTTCAGTAATGCATTTTAGTGACCTGCCATTAATGGCAGAAGGTAAATAGTCAACATGACAGGTTAGAGGGGTCATGAAATACTACTTTTAAGTGAAAGTAAAAAGAAGAGTAGTATTAAATACAGGTTAATACTGTATACAAATGTATTTAAAGTACAACAGATTTTATTGAATGTGAAATTCAATTCGACATATGTGTTTATCACATAAAAGAGTAACATTCAGACAGAGTGAAGGTATGTGAATGGTTATTGAGGAATGTAAGTCGAAACTGAAATGCATAAGATAATTGATATGTTTATATGATTTTGTGTAATAAAACAACCTCAGGAGAAGTAATCTGGAAGGAAACTGAACACAAGGTGTTCTCATTACTTCTGTTTCACCTGCACCATACAGGTATCATAACCGTTACTGTGGTCCTCATATCGGGAACCCGTAACATAAACGTAATTGAGAATGCAGTTTAGTTCTGTGGGAACGTACGTTTTATATATATAAACACTAGATGACTCACCCGCGCTGCTGGCCAATGGAGACCGACGTTGCCACATGGCGGCCATCTTGCCACAGGCAGCTCGCTCATTCATAACATAATAGGCTTGTTTGAGACGAGCTGCGGCTCGCCTCGAAAGTAGACGAGAATAGCCGATCGCAGCGGGGGGAGGTCTCAAAAAGCTCGCCTGAAGTCGGACAGCTAGGAGTCGGCTTCTTCTTCATCTCTCGTTTTTTTTGGCGGATTGCAACAAACAACTCTAAGGTGCATACCGCCACCTCCGGAGTCGGCTTGACTCGGTTTGCATTTATAAAGAATGCACAAATGTGTTTAATCGTTAATGTCAGATATGTACTAAGTAAATTTGTTCCTGCTCAAGATTAAAGTAAAAGTGTTAAAGTGAAAGTAAAAGTGTTAAAGTGAAAGTATCAAAATGTGCAGCTGTGCTAGTAGGCTTCAGCATGCGTTAGGACCGGTGAACAGAGTGAGCCTTACCCCTAGATTCCACCGGGTCCGTCTGCGCCGCGTTGCGGTTTTGGTCCGGCCTCCTCCGGCGAGTAGTATGAAGCTGCATCCTCGGAGGCTGCACTCTCAGGACAGCTCTCTCAGGACCGCACTCTCAGGACCCTAGTTGTTTTGCAACATCGCCACCTAGTGAGCAGGAGACATGAATATGAACGACAACGCAGAGAGTGTGAGTAGTGTGAAGTGCTTTTAAAGTTTTATTTGTTTAACATTAATAACAATTCCGGTGTCTTGAAATGAAGTGTGATTAGCTAACATTAACTATGATAGTCTTAAGGCAATACAAACAAACATCTGTTAGCTTATGATAGCTTCTAACAGTATTAAAGGCACTAAAAACAATTATTTGTTAGCTATAGCTTTCGGCAAAAGCTAATGCTAATAGCATTAGCTTCATTAGCATATTTGATTATTTGTTTAATGAAACTGTAGCGTGATTTTGGCAAGCCCAACTAGGTGTCCTACATTAATTGTTGATTTAATCACTAATTACAGTAAGAGTGTGAGTAATGTGAATCATGTTGTTTGTTTAAAGTTAACAACTATTCTGGTGTATTCAATTGGACAGCAATACAAGCAACACGTGCTAAATGTCATCTGTTAGCCTATGATGACTCGCTGCAAAACCAACTGTTAGCCTTTTTGTTTATTTGTTTAATGAAACCGTATGTTATGGTTATGTTATTTAGCAGAGGCTTTTATCCAAAGTGACTCACAAAAAACATAAAAGAACCATAATTAACATTAGATTATCAATACAAATAGTTACATAGTCAGTTACATTACGTATTACATTTTTAACAGGGTAATTAGTCATCTGTAACCTACTACATTTAAAAAAAGTAAACTTCCCAACCCTGATCATTAATTATAGTCAGCTAATTAATTAAACTTCAAAGGATGACAAAAGCATGTCAATATGATCTGTCTGTCCGCTACATTAAATCAGCAGTAGCCTAAGTTCTGTCTTCAGTGTAAATGCTTCTTTAATAGTCATTGTATTACTATTTGAATTCATTGTAAATAATCTTAGCTGACTGCCTGTTTACTGTTTATCAGACAGTCTCATCATTTGACATGTTTTGTAATATTGCATGAGGTGTTTTAGTCAGTTATTATGTCGGCCTATTCTGTAGGTTAGAATCTGTCGTGTCAGAATCTAACAATTAGGCCTAATTTATGTCTGTCTGTGAAAGTATTTCAAAATGTTCAGTTTGACCAATTAGGCTCTCTCTTTTTCAAGATGCATATTTCAATCCAAGAGGGGAGATCCTTGCCCGACTTACAACGATGCACTACATGTTGCAAAGTCTTTCACTGCCCGTTCTGTGCCTCAATGAGTTCCAGCCAAACTGAGCAAGGTCCAAACCCATTTAGAGAGCCACTTCAACCGTGCAGTTCTCCATGAAGGTAAAGTTTGCAAACATTCTCTTGTGAAATGCAAATGGAGTTGCAATGTGTCTGCATTAAAAGCAGCCTGAATGTTATGATCAGTTCCATTTGAGCAATAAATCAAAACAAGTCCTTCTATGATTTGTTTGTGGTCAAAAAATGTCTTTGTCACTTTCACATTTCATTCAGATGGACATGCCTTTGATTCGGAAGTGGTGGTGTCTTCTCATGGAGCGTTTTGAAACACAAGGGTATGAAAGCCCTTAACAATATGTGTGTTTTAATTTCAGTAACACTTAATTTTGAGGGTCACTTGTAGATTATCTACAATCTCTCAACAAACTCAGTAGCATGTCAATAGAACATCTGTTAGTTATATTAGGTTAACCATCTACAGATCAGTAGACCATCAGTAACAAGAGCTGTAAGACTCTGGATGGCAATATCTGTTCGGTGGCCATTGGCATATTGCAGGCATGTATTTACAATTACTTTAGTTTTGACAGTAGAGACAATGTAGCTTGAAAGGAATTCGTATTAAATCGTGTTTTATATCTACAGCTGCCTGAAGGCATAATCCGCAGGATCCTTACATTTGTCGTTCTTGAGGATGGTGATCCTGCAATCTGCACGCGAGCCCTTACCTGCAAGAGCTTTAAATACATCGTGAGCCAGGGGTCATTCCAAAAGGAAGCCCACTTCAACTGGCTTGACAGTAAGTTTATAAAGTGTCTTTACTTCTGCCTTCTCCTATCCTAGTATTATGAAGTTGATTGACCAAGAGTAAGGTCAGCTAAATTAAGGAAGGTTTTGTTGTTTTTCTGTCTGAATTGTAATTTTCTTAGGACATTCTACTTCAGGTGTCGTCAACTGGAATGTCTTCTCAGAGGGACACAAACAGGAATTTAGGAAGGCCTACCAAATTTCCAGGTGCTTTCAGTGCGACAACCTGTATAAGGACGTTGGCACAGGCTACCGGGGAAGTGGACGGCGAGGAACATTACAGGGTTTTTACTCAGAAGAGGGCTTCCCGGGGTACTGCAGCTGGAGCTGTTGTCTGGTGGTTGAGGGAACAGCAGACCCCGCCTCACCCCAGTGAAGAATCCACAGTGCCCAATAAATAAAAATGTATTCTGCACTGAAATTCCTCTCGTCAAATTGTATGTTTATCTTTTGCAGCCTGGTGCATAAACACACTAACAGTTGTTTTTGAGTAATCTAGCACCTCTTCAAAGACACATTTGATTTGATTTATTTCGAACGTGTAATACACAGGGATGCAAACTTGTCACCTTTCGGCGAAATTCGCCGTTTTGAATCCAAAATAGGTCGTTTGTGTGATTCATGTAGATCTGCAATAAAAATATTTTTGGGGTATGGTGGGGGGTCTGGGACCCGGAGTAATCTGCGGCCGCGAGCTGTTATGTGCCATCATGACACGCAAGGTGTTCTTTTATATATATTATAATGAAGCGCGAGCTGTGTGCTCGAGTCTTGGAGCGGCAGAGCGTGATGTGCACTGAAAAGTGTTCCTGTCGCAATATTATCGTTGAGCTAGCTAACTAGCATACATTTTCACTATCTGCTAACGTTAGCTTTAGCCTTCGTTTTCAAATTGTTTTTTTCATAGGCTATAAACGGAGGTGGTATAAGTATATATATCTTGTACTTGAGTAAAAGTAGAAGTACTCAGGTCTTGTACTTGAGTAAAAGTAGAAGTACTCAGGTCTTGTACTTGAGTAAAAGTAGAAGTACTCAGGTCTTGTACTTGAGTAAAAGTAGAAGTCCTGCATTCAAAATGTTCCTCAAGTAAAAGTAGAAAAGTATTCTCATCAAAATATAGTGACAGTAAAAGTAGTGATTGTGCAGATTGGTCCATTTCAGAATAATATATATGATATGTTTTATAATGATTGATCATGAAAGTGTTCTCAAAGCTGGTAAAGGTGCAGCTAGTTTGAATGACTTTGTATACTGCAGGGTAGCTTGTGGATTTACTCCAGGTGGAACTAAAGTCTGATTTAACACTTGATTATATTTCACATCATTCATCCACATCTGTGAAGTAACTAAAGGGATTAAATACATGTAGTGGAGTAGAAGTACACCATTTACCTCTGAACTGTAGTGGAGTAGAAGAACAAAGTAGCAACACATTGAAATACTTAAATAAAGTACAAGTATCTCAAAATTGTACCCAAGTATAGTACTTGAGTTTATGAACTTAGTTACTTTACACCACTGGCTATACAGATAGAAAGACTTCTAACAGTTTTGTTTTCTTTTAACAAAATATACATCTAAATGTATGTCTACATACAATATACATTTACAATTATAAATAGATTATATCATTATTACTACAATATATATATATATATTTATGTTGTATGTCAAATTTGATAAGACATACATCTGACATACAAAATACATTTGTTATTAAAAATCAAAAACATATTAACAACAACTTGTTGTTAATAATAATAATAATGTAATTTCAGTAAGAAAACATATTTTCATGCATTTTTAGATGGTTAATAACAAGCATTACAATGTCTAAAGAGACTCGCAGTGTATGAGACTCAATACTCGCTGGTTGTACTTTTGCGGTCATCCAATCCGCTAGGTGGCGATGTTGCAAAACAACTAGGGTCCTGAGAGTGCGGTCCTGAGAGTGCAGCCTCCGAGGCTGCAGCTTCATACTATTGCCTCCGGCGTCATACCCTACCAGGTGCGTTTCAGAAGCATTTCAGAAGCGGAGCGTCTTGCCTGCCGGCTCGCAGTTTTTGTTGATTTGGGCATATTTCCTGGACAGGCTACTTTGTACAGACAAAGTTAATAATAACTAATATTCCAGTTATAAACGACATGAATCAAAGATGTGTTGCTGTATTTTAGTGGTAAAAAAATGCATTCATCATCATAATTATTCTATATATATAATTTACACAGTGCCTGTAAACCAGAGGAGAACGCTGGCATTTCTCCTACTTGAAAGACTACGAGGGATAGGGTCTGCAAAATTAGTTTGTGTGTGTGTAGCCTATATATATATATATATATATGCTATATATGCTCTGACCGTTCCACTTCCTGCCTGCCCGACCTTACGTTACGGCTGCGCCACGACAAAAATAGGATTCGATCCTAATTTTAGAGGAGCCCTGCGCCGAGACGCTTCTGGGACGCTTCTGAGCCGTAACGCGCCGCGTGTGGTGGAATAGCACCCATTGACTAGAGTGGCCGCGATCGCCGTGAGCACCGCGGCGCAGCCGTAACGCGCCCGTAACGCGCCCGTAACGCGCCGCAGACGGACCCGGTGGAATCTAGGGGTCAGAGATGGCTTCACTCTTATATAGCGGAGTGGGCGGAGCCTCGTGGCATCCATTTTAGGTTTAGGCCTGGAGAGAGGATGGTTAGGATTAGAGTCAGATTGCGGGGAAGAGTGTATCAGGAGATATGCGGATCTCCACACAGCAACTGCGGAGTCCTAGACCTGAGAGTTCATACACACTGGACATGTCATCATGAGGAACTGGCTAGTTAGGGATTAAACATTTTGATCTCACTGCCGTAGGCAGAAGGATCGTTGCACTCTCCGTCGTAGATTTAGTCCAGGTATAATCACATCTCACTCAAGCTCCTCTCGTAAACTGTGTTAACTCTAAAATTTTTGTTGAATTGACACTTATCATGGTAGTGTTTATAGTGTAATCCACATTTAAAAATTCCACATCATCAGTAGTCGACCAAGGTATCATTGATTGTTTCTGCTTATTACGACTATACAATCTCAACCCGGGAAAGCCTGCTCGGGGGATCAATTCCAGCAGTGTGTGTCATCAAAATTCGCAGCTGTGCTAGTAGGCTTCAGCATGCGTTAGGACCAGTGAACAGAGTGAGCCTTAGAGATGGCTTCACTCTTATATAGCGGAGTGGGCGGAGCCTCGTGAAGCAACCGTATGTCCCCACCTCCGTGTGTCCCCGTGAGCAGGTAAGTATCTATGTATTTTTTAAGACCTTTATCTCCAATAAATATTTAATTTACGTGTTCCCGTGTGTGGGCTTAATTTATAGCTTTCAAACACAGAGGGGGCTAAGCACGTAGGCATCCATTTTAGGTTTAGGCCTGTAGAGAGGATGGTTAGGATTAGAGTCAGATTGCGGGGTTAGGCGTTATAAATGTTGAATCCTGTCACCGTGAAGCGGCGTTAGGATCGAATGCACTCTCCATCGTTGTCACACATCAAGGCATGTTCATCTCTCATTCAGGCCCCTGGGATACACTGTGTCGAATCTGGCTATCCATAGCCTCTCACATCTACGTCTCTGGGCCACAGACCATCTGGAGTTGGACTCCAGGACCGCTGCTTGAACGGATTGCCATCCATGGAGCAGGAAGTGAGTAACTAATGGAGTAAGTGTGTTTTTTCTTCTCAAAATGTTATATCTATGTTGAGTGAATCGTATAGAAATGGTGTTACCAGTTAGGGTTAGGGTTAGGTTAGGGTTAGGGTTAGGTTAGGTAAAGACCACCAGATCTCCCCATGTCGCCCGACGACTTCATGGTTATACAGAGATCCAAGGAGAGGCACGGGCCATCGATAACGTGTCGGCGCTTACCCTAGCTTAGCATCATGACTGAGTCATAAATATAAAGGGTGTAAAGTGTAAAAGGTAATATTGAGCTTGAAGGACAGAGACGAGGCGGTAAGCCGTGGTCACGGAAACAACCGGCCCTCCAAGAATGGCCGTTTCTCTGTAAACCTGTTATCCTCCCGACAGCCCCCAAGGGGGCTCGAGAGGGGAAGGGGTTTAGGAAGCAAAGAATGAAAATAGCGAGAATGTGGTTTTATTATTTTTGAGGTAGGTAAAAGTGTACCATTAATTGATTTAGTGGTTTGAATTGAAAGTCAGATAGCTATTTTGTGGAGATGCGTTTTAGGATTAGGTAAGGAGCCAGAGTGGTTAGGGTTAGTGGTTAAACTAAAAGGTAAGATGGTATACTAATTGATGGATATTTAATTTAGGTTTAGGCAGAAGAGCCCGATTGGTTGGGTTTAGGGGGGTTAGATTAAAGGTCAGGTGCTAAATGTATTGCTGAGGGTTAGAGGTTAGGGTTAGGGTTAGGGGTAGGGTTAGGGGTTAGGGTTAGGTTAGGGTTAGGGGTTAGGGTTAGGTTGGGGAAAGAATCCGGTAACCAGACAGAATCTGATTACACGTAAAGCTCTGGCCATCCGGGGACCGACATCGGTGTTTAAAGTGGGCTTCCTGTGCCGTCAAAGTTGTTTTTAGTTTAGTCGTACATACAACCTGCCTTATATTATACACATCATCAGTCGTGGTTCCTCAGATCATTGAATGTTTCGACCCTTCACTAGACATTCTCCCCGAGGTGGGCCCTGCAAAGTTGATCAGACAATGCAGTGTGTATTTTTTAAAGTTAGGGTTAGGGTTAGGGTTAGGGGTTAGGGTTAGGGTTAGGGTTAGGGGTAGGTAAGAAATTTGGATCTGACTGCCGTAGGCAGAAGGATCGTTGCACTCTCCGTCGTAGATTAAGTCCAGTGTAATCACATCTCACTCAAACTCCTCTCGTAAACTGTATCGAACAAAAATTATGTTAAGATGAGACATCATGGTAGTGTTTATAATGTCATCCACATTAAAAATTCACACATCTTCAGTAGATAACCCAGATATCATCGAATGTTTCGGCCATTATATCCATACATTCTCTTCTTGGGGGCCCTGCGTGGGGAGATCACCCCAGCAGTGTGCGTCTTAAAAATGTGCAGCTGTGCGAATAGGCCTTAGCATGCAGGGTTAGGGTTAGGGTTAGGGTTAGGTTTGGGTTAGGAGGGGTTATGGATTCCGGTATGAGATTGGGTTGCACTGGCCTAGGGGTCTGTGGATGGGTGTTGTGTTAGGGTTAGGGTTAGGGTTAGGGTTAGGGTTAGGGTTAGGGGTTAGGGTTAGGGTTAGGGTTAGGGTTAGGGTTAGGGTTAGGGTTAGGCGTTAGAAATGTTGAATCCTGTCACCGTGAAGCGGCGGCAGGATCGAATGCACTCTCCGTCGTTGTCACACATCAAGGCATGTTCACTTCTCATTCAGGCCCCTGGGATACACTGTGTCGAATCTGGCTATCCAAAGTCTCTCACCTCTACGTCTCTGGGCCACAGACCATCTGGAGTTGGATTCCAGGACCGCTGCTTGAACGGATTGCCATCCATGGAGCAGGAAGTGAGTAACCAAGGGAGTAAGTGTGTTTTTTCTTTTCAAAATATTATGTCTGTGTTGGGTGAATCGTATTGAAATTGTGTTACCAGTTTCACCCACATACTGTAGTCCACAATGTTTACATGTAATGAGGTAAATACAGTTTTTAGATTGTAGACTGCCCAGATCCTGTGTTTTATAGACATTGTTATTGGATTTGCTGCGCACCCAGATTTGTTGTCGAAAGAAATCTCCATGACCTCTGGAATTTGGGGTCAATATAGGTTGTATTTTTGCTTTGACCAAGTACGATTGCAGGTTTCTGTTTTTCCTGAACGCTGCAATAATAGTGTGGTCTTGTAGAATGTCCGTATTCCCTATGATGTTTGGAAGTTGGATTTGATGACTCTTACTAATTCAACAGCTGACTGGGAATATGTAGTTATAAAAGGCAATTTGGAGGAGACAGAAATGGGTTTCGTCTGTTGAAATGTTCTAAAGCAAGTTTTAAGAAAGGAGCGAGTATACCCTCTAGGGAACAATGCTCCAAAGAGCGTTTTGGTGGCCATAATGAAATCATCTCTGTTACTGCATATTCTATGGAACCTCAAGAGTTGTGATTTGACCAATCCCGCGTAAGTGTGATTCGGATGGTGGCTAGTTTTGTGGAGCAGGGCGTGGGTGTCTGTCTCTTTAAAAAATACTTTAGCATCCAATTGATGTGTATTATGGAAATTGGTTCCTTTGAAAGTGGTGGTGTCCAGAAAGTCCACTGAGGTGTAGCTAGTGATGTATTTAAGTGAGATGGATTTGTTGTGGTTATTTAGAGTGGTTACAAATGAATCAAAATCCTCTTTTGAGTGAGACCAAACACCCCAGATGTCGTCCAGATATCTGAAATAGTGTTTGGGAGTCTTTTGGCAGGAGGAAAGGGCAGAAGTTTCCCACTCTGCCATAAAAATGTTTGCATAGGCCGGTGCAAACTTCTTTCCCATAGCAGTACCTTTAATCTGCAGAAAGAAATCTCCATTAAATTCAAAGTCATTACGTGTCAAATTGATTTCTAATAATTGTAGTAATTCCTTATCTGGTCTTTTTTTATTTGGGTGTTTCCGAAATATGTTTTTTATGGTTTGGATGCCTTCTTGGATGTCAATGTTTGTATATAAGCTATCTACATCCATGGTGAATAGCATGGCGTCCTGAGGTACATCGAGTAGTCTAATTTTTCTTAAGAAGTCATAGGTGTCCTTTATGTAGCTGGCGTGGATGACGGAAAGAGGATAGAGGAAAAAATCAATGAACTCGGCCGTGCGGTAGGTTTCGCTGCTGCAATCCGACACTATGGGTCTGCCAGGAGGAATTTCATAAGGTAAGGACCATTTGTGTCTTTCCTTGTGTATCTTTGGCAACATGTAAAATAGTCTGGCCCTGGGTACATCGGTGCCTGATAGAAACTTCATTTGTTTGGCATTAATGAATTTTTTGTCATATAGTGTTTGTAAAATCTTGTCAACTGATTTGATTGTGTCCAGATAAATTGGTTTGTTTAATTTGGAATAATAGTTGGTGTCCGATAATTGTCTGTATCCCTCCCATAGGTACTGGTCACGGTCCATAACAACAACTACGCTGCCTTTATCGGCTGGCTTAATGATGATCTGTTTGTTGTTGCTGAGCTCCTGCAATGCTGCAACCTCCTCTGGACAGAGGTTCGGTTGGACACGGAGCATCTGGAAGCTGCTATCAAAGTGGTTGATATCAGCTGCAATGAGAGTGGTGAGTTCCGCCGGAAGTGTGCCCGCAGCGGGAACCCAGTGCGATTTGGGAGTAAATGGAGGTGGGACAGAATCTTGTTTGTGTTCAAAATATGTTGCTAATTTCAATTTCCTGTGGTACTGTTGCAAATCCCATCTGCCTTGCTCGATAAGATTTTTGTTACTGCCTTTTGTAGGGATGAAATTTAGACCCCTGTTTAAGAGCGAGATCTGCGGGGGAGTCAATGTGACGTGTTTGGATAATATTAAAACGTTCTTATTCCCCTCCTGTGAAGGCAGATTTGAGGGGACATTTAGTTTACCTGCTCACACCAGTGTTGTAGCATGAGTTTTGCGGTGGATTTTGTCCAATGGACATGATCCTTTTCGGTCTCAAATGACCAGCTTGGCAGCGGTGTTATGTGCTCAAGATGGTATGTGATGTAGTCATTTACATCTAGCAAATGTTTTTGTTCATGATGTGGCAGAAGGTGAGAGTAATTGATTACAGGTATCAAGATTGCTGCCTGTGGGAACCTCAACTTAGCAGCTCGGACTGCTGCCTGTAGCTGTTTCAAGGTGGTCTTCTTAACATGATTTGATCTGTTGTTTATTCCAAATGACAAGATCACCTTTTCCACCACAGTGGAAGAAGTGGCCTTTTTGATGATGGCCTCGGCATGTCTGAACGTAGCCCCCGGGTAACTGTCAATTTGCAGATTATCTATTGTAAATGGAGGGAGTCGCGCTAAGTTGGAGTCACCCATTATTAGCCATTTTTTGCCGACACTCAAACTCCAGTCCTGTAGTTTTTTGATTGTGTTGAGGTGTCTATTAGGTCTGCGTGTTGGTACCACTGGCTCAGGTGGTGTGGGTCCTGACTGTAGTACTGTGTTTATTTGCAGTTGGCTCTGGATTGCCGCGTCGAGACTGCGTGTCGCAACTGGGGACCGAGACAGGACGGGACAACTAGGCCGTGGAGGGAGCGCTGCTGGTCCCAGAGCGTCCTCCAAAACCTCCGGCGACAGAACGAGAATAGAATCCTCTTCAGTCGACACACATGGGTTGAGAGAAGGAGGAGGAGGGTGAGCAGGAGGCTGAGAAGTCAAACCGAGTACCCGCCTGCCCCTCGGTGTCAATCGAGGAAGCTGTCTGATCCTCTGTGTTTGAGAAGCAGGTGTGGTGAGTACAATGCTAGGGGGAATGAAGCACTTTGTTACAACCTCCACTAAAGATGTTTTTCTTTTTTTAGGGTTCACAGTATGTGTGGGTGAGGTGTGGGGTATCGGGGTCTGTGAGGGGGATCCCATGTGTGCAGGTGGAGCATGCACTTGTGCCACACTTGTGTTTGCAGAAGGAACCCCAGCCGTGGGCCTTACCCCCTGTTTGGGCTGTACAGGTGCGCCTACTGTTCGGTCAACAATCTGAGCCGTCAAGAGAGCCGCAGTCTGCACCAGTGTTTCCTCCTGTAAGCGGCGTCCCAGGTTTCTCTTGGCCCAGGATGAAGCCACATCCAGTGGATTCTGCCAGTGGTAGTAGACAATGTGTTTAATTTGATTATCTGAGTTTCCATCTCATCTGTGTAGTGATCCCGTAGGATCATCATGGTAGTGTAACACCAGTTTTTTGCATTGCCTTCAATCAGGGCTTGTGTGTCGGGGTGGGGAGAAGCCGGCTTAATCACCGTGGCCAGGTGTTCAGTCATTTTGGCTATGTTTGGTGGAGGATCTTCCGCCGACACGTTTTTCAGATGATGGATAGTTTTAATGATGGTGTGGATACAGTGTGCTTTCAATAGAAAATCTGGATCCTCTGACTGTTGTTTTTTCTCCTGATGACTGTTTCTGTATGCGGGGTACGTATTGTTTTTGTACTGTGTGTTGTACCGTTTTTTCTCCTGATGACTGTTGAGGTCCGTGTTGTTTTTGTACTGTGTGTTGTACTGTTTTTTCTCCTGATGACTGTTGAGGTGAGTATTGTTTTTGTACTGTGTGTTGTACTGTTTTTTCTCCTGATGACTGTTGAGGTGAGTATTGTTTTTGTACTGTGTGTTGTACTGTTGTTTCTCCTGATGACTGTGGAGGTAAGTATTGTACTTGTACTGTGTGTTGCTGTGCTGTTTTTTCTCCTGATGACTGTTTCTGTTTGTGGGGTAAGCATTGCTTTTGTACTGTGTGTCGTACTGTTTGTTGTTATGGTTCTGTTTGGTAGCCCTCACATTGTAGTAAGTGGAGTTCTGATTTTGGTATTCTGTAGGATACCGAGTTTCAAAAAATTGTGGCTTATAGCCTGGCTCTTTGTAGCGTTGTCGGGAACTGTTGTCCCCGTGTGTTCGTGGTCCGGCCCGTGTGACCGATGCGTAGGAACGTTGTTGGCCATTAGAACGATGGCCATTCGAACGCTGGCGGCCATTAGAACGCTGGCGGTCATTAGAACGTTGACCATTGGAGAGCTGGCGGCCATTAGATCTCTGTCCGTTGTAATGCTGGCGGTCATCTGGTTGGTAGTAGCGATTTCGGGAGTGATTATCCTGTGGTCCCTTGTAGTCGCGACGTAGATCACGACCACGTCGGTAATCCACCACAGTCCAATCTCCGTTATCATCGTAACTCATGATCAGATAGGTATTGTGCCAGTAACAAAGCTCTGATGGCTTGCCTTGAAAGTAAAGTGAAATATATTTTTTTGATATTTTTAGATATTTTTATATATTTTTTTCAGGTTGTTTTATGTTTTTTTCAAAGAAATAATGAAATAGTAAAATAAAAAGTGATCGTAAAGGAATAAAGTTTAGTAACAAGCCTTATATTCGCGACGTTTCGGTCCAAAAGGACCTTCTTCAGGCTGGCTTGTAGAAATTGAGAGAGAGAGCTGTGCATGTGTGCGTCTCAGCTTCCCGAAATTAATGAGTGGGAGAGATAGGTAATAGGCTCTTATATAGCCAAGTGGGGGGGGCCCACTCCTCTGAGTCTCTCCTTATCGGAGACCTCCGTGGGGCACGGTGAGTCCCATGGTAGGTGTGGAAAAGATATAATATGAATATTATTAGTCCTCCTTATCCTTATGTTTAGGCGTGAAGAGGAATTATTTTAATTCCCACTATCCTTAGGGTTAGATGTGGAGAGAAATTGATTTTAATGTCCACTATCCTTAAGATTAGGCATGAACAGAAATTATTTTTAGTCCTACTATCCTTATGTTTAGGCGGGAAGAGGAATTATTTTTAATTCCCACTATCCTTAGGGTAGGTGTGGAGAGAAATTGATTTTAATGTCCACTATCCTTAAGATAGGCATGAACCGAAATTATTTTTAGTCCTCACTATCCTTATGTTTAGGCGGGAAGAGGAATTATTTTGAATTCCCACTATCCTTAGGGTTAGGGTTAGGGTTAGGTTAGGGTTAGGGTTAGGGTTTAGGGTTAGGTTAGGGTTTAGGGTTTAGGGTTAGGGTTAGGGTTAGGGTTAGGGTTTAGGGTTAGAGGTTAGGGTTAGGGTTAGGGTTAGGGTTAGGGTTTTAGGTTTTTGTAAGGGCCACCAGATCCCCATGTCGCCCGACGACTTCATGGTTATACAGAGATCCAAGGAGAGGCACGGGCCATTCGATAACGTGTCGGCGCCTACCCTAGCTTAGTACCATAGACTGAGTCATAAATATGAAAGGTGTCAGATGGATAAGATGAGATAAGCTGGAAGAACAGAGACAAGTTGGTTAGCGGTGGTTACCGCGGATACCTCCCTGCCAAAATGGCCGTTTCTGTTTAACCCGTTGACCACTCGTCAGTCTGCCTAGGGTTTTAAGACTTTTCAGTCCAGTTTTAACCTAGGGGCTTGAGCGGAAGAGGGGTTAGGAGTGGAAAGATTAGAATGAAAAAGTGGGGAGAATGAATGTGGTTTTATTAATTTAGTTTTGAGATTTAGACAAAAGGTATATCATTAGTTAATTTGAGTAGTTTGAAGATTCGGTAAGGAGCCAGAGTGGTTAAGGTAAGTGGTTAATTTAAAGGAAAAGTTGTTACTAATTGGTGGATTTTAATTTAAGTTTAGGCAGCCAGGCCGATTGGTTAGGTTTAGTGATTAGATTAATGGTCAGGTGCTATACTTATTGATGAATAGGGTTAGGGTTAGGGTTAGGGTTAGGTTAGGGGTTAGGGTTAGGGTTAGGGTTAGGGTTAGGGTTAGGGTTAGGGTTAGGGGTTAGGGGTTAGGGTTAGGGTTAGGGTTAGGGTTAGGGTTAGGGGTTAGGGTTAGGGTTAGGGTTAGGGTTAGGGTTAGGGGTTAGGGTTAGGGTTAGGGTTAGGGTTAGGGTTAGGGTTAGGGGTTAGGGTTAGGGTTAGGGTTAGGGTTAGGTAAGAAGATTTGGATCTCACTGCCGTAGGCAGTGATATCGGTGCACTCTCCGTCGTAGATCAAGTCCAGGTGTTATCATATCTCACTCAAGTTCCTCTCGTAAACTGTTACGGATAAAAATTATGTTTAAGATGACATATAACGGTAGTGTTTATACTGTCACCCACATTAAAAATTCACACATCTTCAGTAGATAACCCAGATATCATTGATTGTTTCGGCCATTTACATCCATACAATCTCCTCTAGGAATGGGCCCTGCGTGGGTGGATCAATCCCAGCAGTGTGCGTCTTAAAAATTGTAGCTTTGTGAGTAGGCATCAACGTGCAGCAAGACAATTTAGCCGGAACAGGGTGCGCCTGTGAGATGGCGTCACTCTTATATAGCAGGGCGGAGTCTCGTAAAACAACCGTATGTTCCCTTTCAAACAGAGCCGGAAGATGGCCTCTGAATTAATTTCGGGATGAGCCTTATGAAGCTTCCCTATACTCCCGTAAGCAGGTAAGTATGTACGACGTGTTCCAGTGTGTGGGCTTATTTTTAGCTTTCCAACACAGATCGGGCTAAGCGCGTAGGCCGCCATCTTAGGGTCAGGATTGCGTCCACCATCTTAAGATCAGGCGTGGAGGTGAGATGGTTATGGTTAGAGCTAGGTGGAGGGAGAGTGTGTAAGAGGAGCTAAGCAGATCTCCACACAACAGCTACGGAGTCCTAGACATGAGATCAAACACTCTGAACCTGATCATGAGGAACTGGCTTGTTAGGTAAGAAGATTTGGATCTCACTGCCGTAGGCAGTGATATCGGTGCACTCTCCGTCGTAGATCAAGTCCAGGTGTTATCATATCTCACTCAAGTTCCTCTCGTAAACTGTTACGGATAAAAATTATGTTTAAGATGACATATAACGGTAGTGTTTATACTGTCACCCACATTAAAAATTCACACATCTTCAGTAGATAACCCAGATATCATTGATTGTTTCGGCCATTTACATCCATACAATCTCCTCTAGGAATGGGCCCTGCGTGGGTGGATCAATCCCAGCAGTGTGCGTCTTAAAAATTGTAGCTTTGTGAGTAGGCATCAACGTGCAGCAAGACAATTTAGCCGGAACAGGGTGCGCCTGTGAGATGGCGTCACTCTTATATAGCAGGGCGGAGTCTCGTAAAACAACCGTATGTTCCCTTTCAAACAGAGCCGGAAGATGGCCTCTGAATTAATTTCGGGATGAGCCTTATGAAGCTTCCCTATACTCCCGTAAGCAGGTAAGTATGTACGACGTGTTCCAGTGTGTGGGCTTATTTTTAGCTTTCCAACACAGATCGGGCTAAGCGCGTAGGCCGCCATCTTAGGGTCAGGATTGCGTCCACCATCTTAAGATCAGGCGTGGAGGTGAGATGGTTATGGTTAGAGCTAGGTGGAGGGAGAGTGTGTAAGAGGAGCTAAGCAGATCTCCACACAACAGCTACGGAGTCCTAGACATGAGATCAAACACTCTGAACCTGATCATGAGGAACTGGCTTGTTAGGTAAGAAGATTTGGATCTCACTGCCGTAGGCAGTGATATCGGTGCACTCTCCGTCGTAGATCAAGTCCAGGTGTTATCATATCTCACTCAAGTTCCTCTCGTAAACTGTTACGGATAAAAATTATGTTTAAGATGACATATAACGGTAGTGTTTATACTGTCACCCACATTAAAAATTCACACATCTTCAGTAGATAACCCAGATATCATTGATTGTTTCGGCCATTTACATCCATACAATCTCCTCTAGGAATGGGCCCTGCGTGGGTGGATCAATCCCAGCAGTGTGCGTCTTAAAAATTGTAGCTTTGTGAGTAGGCATCAACGTGCAGCAAGACAATTTAGCCGGAACAGGGTGCGCCTGTGAGATGGCGTCACTTTATATAGCAGGGCGGAGTCTCGTAAAACAACCGTATGTTCCCTTTCAAACAGAGCCGGAAGATGGCCTCTGAATTAATTCGGGATGAGCCTTATGAAGCTTCCCTATACTCCCGTAAGCAGGTAAGTATGTACGACGTGTTCCAGTGTGTGGGCTTATTTTAGCTTTCCAACACAGATCGGGCTAAGCGCGTAGGCCGCCATCTTAGGGTCAGGATTGCGTCCACCATCTTAAGATCAGGCGTGGAGGTGAGATGGTTATGGTTAGAGCTAGGTGGAGGGAGAGTGTGTAAGAGGAGCTAAGCAGATCTCCACACAACAGCTACGGAGTCCTAGACATGAGATCAAACACTCTGAACCTGATCATGAGGAACTGGCTTGTTAGGTAAGAAGATTTGGATCTCACTGCCGTAGGCAGTGATATCGGTGCACTCTCCGTCGTAGATCAAGTCCAGGTGTTATCATATCTCACTCAAGTTCCTCTCGTAAACTGTTACGGATAAAAATTATGTTTAAGATGACATATAACGGTAGTGTTTATACTGTCACCCACATTAAAAATTCACACATCTTCAGTAGATAACCCAGATATCATTGATTGTTTCGGCCATTTACATCCATACAATCTCCTCTAGGAATGGGCCCTGCGTGGGTGGATCAATCCCAGCAGTGTGCGTCTTAAAAATTGTAGCTTTGTGAGTAGGCATCAACGTGCAGCAAGACAATTTAGCCGGAACAGGGTGCGCCTGTGAGATGGCGTCACTCTTATATAGCAGGGCGGAGTCTCGTAAAACAACCGTATGTTCCCTTTCAAACAGAGCCGGAAGATGGCCTCTGAATTAATTTCGGGATGAGCCTTATGAAGCTTCCCTATACTCCCGTAAGCAGGTAAGTATGTACGACGTGTTCCAGTGTGTGGGCTTATTTTTAGCTTTCCAACACAGATCGGGCTAAGCGCGTAGGCCGCCATCTTAGGGTCAGGATTGCGTCCACCATCTTAAGATCAGGCGTGGAGGTGAGATGGTTATGGTTAGAGCTAGGTGGAGGGAGAGTGTGTAAGAGGAGCTAAGCAGATCTCCACACAACAGCTACGGAGTCCTAGACATGAGATCAAACACTCTGAACCTGATCATGAGGAACTGGCTTGTTAGGTAAGAAGATTTGGATCTCACTGCCGTAGGCAGTGATATCGGTGCACTCTCCGTCGTAGATCAAGTCCAGGTGTTATCATATCTCACTCAAGTTCCTCTCGTAAACTGTTACGGATAAAATTATGTTTAAGATGACATATAACGGTAGTGTTTATACTGTCACCCACATTAAAAATTCACACATCTTCAGTAGAAACCCAGATATCATTGATTGTTTCGGCCATTTACATCCATACAATCTCCTCTAGGAATGGGCCCTGCGTGGGTGGATCAATCCCAGCAGTGTGCGTCTTAAAAATTGTAGCTTTGTGAGTAGGCATCAACGTGCAGCAAGACAATTTAGCCGGAACAGGGTGCGCCTGTGAGATGGCGTCACTCTTATATAGCAGGGCGGAGTCTCGTAAAACAACCGTATGTTCCCTTTCAAACAGAGCCGGAAGATGGCCTCTGAATTAATTTCGGGATGAGCCTTATGAAGCTTCCCTATACTCCCGTAAGCAGGTAAGTATGTACGACGTGTTCCAGTGTGTGGGCTTTTTTAGCTTTCCAACACAGATCGGGCTAAGCGCGTAGGCCGCCATCTTAGGGTCAGGATTGCGTCCACCATCTTAAGATCAGGCGTGGAGATGAGATGGTTATGGTTAGAGCTAGGTGGAGGGAGAGTGTGTAAGAGGAGCTAAGCAGATCTCCACACAACAGCTACGGAGTCCTAGACATGAGATCAAACACTCTGAACCTGATCATGAGGAACTGGCTTGTTAGGTAAGAAGATTTGGATCTCACTGCCGTAGGCAGTGATATCGGTGCACTCTCCGTCGTAGATCAAGTCCAGGTGTTATCATATCTCACTCAGTTCCTCTCGTAAACTGTTACGGATAAAAAATTATGTTTAAGATGACATATAACGTAGGGTTAGGGTTAGGGTTAGGGTTAGGGTTAGGGTTAGGGTTAGGGTAGTTGGTTGGGTTATTTTATAGGGTTAGGGTTGGGTTAGGGTTAGGTTAGGTAGAAGATTTGGATCTCACTGCCGTAGGCATGATATCGGTGCACTCTCCGTCGTAGATCGTCCAGGTTAGGGTTAGGGTTGGGTTAGGGTTAGGGTTAGGGTTAGGGTTAGGGTTGGGTTAGGTTAGGGTTAGGGTTAGGGTTAGGGTTAGGTAGGGTTGGGTTAGGGTTAGGTTAGGCGTTAGAAATGTTGAATCCTGTCACCGTGAAGCGGCGGCAGGATCGAATGCACTCTCCGTCGTTGTCACACATCAAGGCATGTTCACTTCTCATTCAGGCCCCTGGGATACACTGTGTCGAATCTGGCTATCCAAAGTCTCTCACCTCTACGTCTCTGGGCCACAGACCATCTGGAGTTGGATTCCAGGACCGCTGCTTGAACGGATTGCCATCCATGGAGCAGGAAGTGAGTAACCAAGGGAGTAAGTGTGTTTTTTCTTTTCAAAATATTATGTCTGTGTTGGGTGAATCGTATTGAAATTGTGTTACCAGTTTCACCCACATACTGTAGTCCACAATGTTTACATGTAATGAGGTAAATACAGTTTTTAGATTGTAGACTGCCCAGATCCTGTGTTTTATAGACATTGTTATTGGATTTGCTGCGCACCCAGATTTGTTGTCGAAAGAAATCTCCATGACCTCTGGAATTTGGGGTCAATATAGGTTGTATTTTTGCTTTGACCAAGTACGATTGCAGGTTTCTGTTTTTCCTGAACGCTGCAATAATAGTGTGGTCTTGTAGAATGTCCGTATTCCCTATGATGTTTGGAAGTTGGATTTGATGACTCTTACTAATTCAACAGCTGACTGGGAATATGTAGTTATAAAAGGCAATTTGGAGGAGACAGAAATGGGTTTCGTCTGTTGAAATGTTCTAAAGCAAGTTTTAAGAAAGGAGCGAGTATACCCTCTAGGGAACAATGCTCCAAAGAGCGTTTTGGTGGCCATAATGAAATCATCTCTGTTACTGCATATTCTATGGAACCTCAAGAGTTGTGATTTGACCAATCCCGCGTAAGTGTGATTCGGATGGTGGCTAGTTTTGTGGAGCAGGGCGTGGGTGTCTGTCTCTTTAAAAAATACTTTAGCATCCAATTGATGTGTATTATGGAAATTGGTTCCTTTGAAAGTGGTGGTGTCCAGAAAGTCCACTGAGGTGTAGCTAGTGATGTATTTAAGTGAGATGGATTTGTTGTGGTTATTTAGAGTGGTTACAAATGAATCAAAATCCTCTTTTGAGTGAGACCAAACACCCCAGATGTCGTCCAGATATCTGAAATAGTGTTTGGGAGTCTTTTGGCAGGAGGAAAGGGCAGAAGTTTCCCACTCTGCCATAAAAATGTTTGCATAGGCCGGTGCAAACTTCTTTCCCATAGCAGTACCTTTAATCTGCAGAAAGAAATCTCCATTAAATTCAAAGTCATTACGTGTCAAATTGATTTCTAATAATTGTAGTAATTCCTTATCTGGTCTTTTTTTATTTGGGTGTTTCCGAAATATGTTTTTTATGGTTTGGATGCCTTCTTGGATGTCAATGTTTGTATATAAGCTATCTACATCCATGGTGAATAGCATGGCGTCCTGAGGTACATCGAGTAGTCTAATTTTTCTTAAGAAGTCATAGGTGT
This sequence comes from Trematomus loennbergii, assembly GCA_012861695.1. NCBI lineage: Eukaryota > Metazoa > Chordata > Actinopteri > Perciformes > Nototheniidae > Trematomus > Trematomus loennbergii. The sequence goes on along the minus strand of JAAOOA010002280.1, from coordinate 15,107 downwards.
CCTTTATGTAGCTGGCGTGGATGACGGAAAGAGGATAGAGGAAAAAATCAATGAACTCGGCCGTGCGGTAGGTTTCGCTGCTGCAATCCGACACTATGGGTCTGCCAGGAGGAATTTCATAAGGTAAGGACCATTTGTGTCTTTCCTTGTGTATCTTTGGCAACATGTAAAATAGTCTGGCCCTGGGTACATCGGTGCCTGATAGAAACTTCATTTGTTTGGCATTAATGAATTTTTTGTCATATAGTGTTTGTAAAATCTTGTCAACTGATTTGATTGTGTCCAGATAAATTGGTTTGTTTAATTTGGAATAATAGTTGGTGTCCGATAATTGTCTGTATCCCTCCCATAGGTACTGGTCACGGTCCATAACAACAACTACGCTGCCTTTATCGGCTGGCTTAATGATGATCTGTTTGTTGTTGCTGAGCTCCTGCAATGCTGCAACCTCCTCTGGACAGAGGTTCGGTTGGACACGGAGCATCTGGAAGCTGCTATCAAAGTGGTTGATATCAGCTGCAATGAGAGTGGTGAGTTCCGCCGGAAGTGTGCCCGCAGCGGGAACCCAGTGCGATTTGGGAGTAAATGGAGGTGGGACAGAATCTTGTTTGTGTTCAAAATATGTTGCTAATTTCAATTTCCTGTGGTACTGTTGCAAATCCCATCTGCCTTGCTCGATAAGATTTTTGTTACTGCCTTTTGTAGGGATGAAATTTAGACCCCTGTTTAAGAGCGAGATCTGCGGGGGAGTCAATGTGACGTGTTTGGATAATATTAAAACGTTCTTATTCCCCTCCTGTGAAGGCAGATTTGAGGGGACATTTAGTTTACCTGCTCACACCAGTGTTGTAGCATGAGTTTTGCGGTGGATTTTGTCCAATGGACATGATCCTTTTCGGTCTCAAATGACCAGCTTGGCAGCGGTGTTATGTGCTCAAGATGGTATGTGATGTAGTCATTTACATCTAGCAAATGTTTTTGTTCATGATGTGGCAGAAGGTGAGAGTAATTGATTACAGGTATCAAGATTGCTGCCTGTGGGAACCTCAACTTAGCAGCTCGGACTGCTGCCTGTAGCTGTTTCAAGGTGGTCTTCTTAACATGATTTGATCTGTTGTTTATTCCAAATGACAAGATCACCTTTTCCACCACAGTGGAAGAAGTGGCCTTTTTGATGATGGCCTCGGCATGTCTGAACGTAGCCCCCGGGTAACTGTCAATTTGCAGATTATCTATTGTAAATGGAGGGAGTCGCGCTAAGTTGGAGTCACCCATTATTAGCCATTTTTTGCCGACACTCAAACTCCAGTCCTGTAGTTTTTTGATTGTGTTGAGGTGTCTATTAGGTCTGCGTGTTGGTACCACTGGCTCAGGTGGTGTGGGTCCTGACTGTAGTACTGTGTTTATTTGCAGTTGGCTCTGGATTGCCGCGTCGAGACTGCGTGTCGCAACTGGGGACCGAGACAGGACGGGACAACTAGGCCGTGGAGGGAGCGCTGCTGGTCCCAGAGCGTCCTCCAAAACCTCCGGCGACAGAACGAGAATAGAATCCTCTTCAGTCGACACACATGGGTTGAGAGAAGGAGGAGGAGGGTGAGCAGGAGGCTGAGAAGTCAAACCGAGTACCCGCCTGCCCCTCGGTGTCAATCGAGGAAGCTGTCTGATCCTCTGTGTTTGAGAAGCAGGTGTGGTGAGTACAATGCTAGGGGGAATGAAGCACTTTGTTACAACCTCCACTAAAGATGTTTTTCTTTTTTTAGGGTTCACAGTATGTGTGGGTGAGGTGTGGGGTATCGGGGTCTGTGAGGGGGATCCCATGTGTGCAGGTGGAGCATGCACTTGTGCCACACTTGTGTTTGCAGAAGGAACCCCAGCCGTGGGCCTTACCCCCTGTTTGGGCTGTACAGGTGCGCCTACTGTTCGGTCAACAATCTGAGCCGTCAAGAGAGCCGCAGTCTGCACCAGTGTTTCCTCCTGTAAGCGGCGTCCCAGGTTTCTCTTGGCCCAGGATGAAGCCACATCCAGTGGATTCTGCCAGTGGTAGGTAGACAATGTGTTTAATTTGATTATCTGAGTTTCCATCTCATCTGTGTAGTGATCCCGTAGGATCATCATGGTAGTGTAACACCAGTTTTTTGCATTGCCTTCAATCAGGGCTTGTGTGTCGGGGTGGGGAGAAGCCGGCTTAATCACCGTGGCCAGGTGTTCAGTCATTTTGGCTATGTTTGGTGGAGGATCTTCCGCCGACACGTTTTTCAGATGATGGATAGTTTTAATGATGGTGTGGATACAGTGTGCTTTCAATAGAAAATCTGGATCCTCTGACTGTTGTTTTTTCTCCTGATGACTGTTTCTGTATGCGGGGTACGTATTGTTTTTGTACTGTGTGTTGTACCGTTTTTTCTCCTGATGACTGTTGAGGTCCGTGTTGTTTTTGTACTGTGTGTTGTACTGTTTTTTCTCCTGATGACTGTTGAGGTGAGTATTGTTTTTGTACTGTGTGTTGTACTGTTTTTTCTCCTGATGACTGTTGAGGTGAGTATTGTTTTTGTACTGTGTGTTGTACTGTTGTTTCTCCTGATGACTGTGGAGGTAAGTATTGTACTTGTACTGTGTGTTGCTGTGCTGTTTTTTCTCCTGATGACTGTTTCTGTTTGTGGGGTAAGCATTGCTTTTGTACTGTGTGTCGTACTGTTTGTTGTTATGGTTCTGTTTGGTAGCCCTCACATTGTAGTAAGTGGAGTTCTGATTTTGGTATTCTGTAGGATACCGAGTTTCAAAAAATTGTGGCTTATAGCCTGGCTCTTTGTAGCGTTGTCGGGAACTGTTGTCCCCGTGTGTTCGTGGTCCGGCCCGTGTGACCGATGCGTAGGAACGTTGTTGGCCATTAGAACGATGGCCATTCGAACGCTGGCGGCCATTAGAACGCTGGCGGTCATTAGAACGTTGACCATTGGAGAGCTGGCGGCCATTAGATCTCTGTCCGTTGTAATGCTGGCGGTCATCTGGTTGGTAGTAGCGATTTCGGGAGTGATTATCCTGTGGTCCCTTGTGGTCGCGACGTAGATCACGACCACGTCGGTAATCCACCACAGTCCAATCTCCGTTATCATCGTAACTCATGATCAGATAGGTATTGTGCCAGTAACAAAGCTCTGATGGCTTGCCTTGAAAGTAAAGTGAAATATATTTTTTTGATATTTTTAGATATTTTTATATATTTTTTTCAGGTTGTTTTATGTTTTTTTCAAAGAAATAATGAAATAGTAAAATAAAAAGTGATCGTAAAGGAATAAAGTTTAGTAACAAGCCTTATATTCGCGACGTTTCGGTCCAAAAGGACCTTCTTCAGGCTGGCTTGTAGAAATTGAGAGAGAGAGCTGTGCATGTGTGCGTCTCAGCTTCCCGAAATTAATGAGTGGGAGAGATAGGTAATAGGCTCTTATATAGCCAAGTGGGGGGGGCCCACTCCTCTGAGTCTCTCCTTATCGGAGACCTCCGTGGGGCACGGTGAGTCCCATGGTAGGTGTGGAAAAGATATAATATGAATATTATTAGTCCTCCTTATCCTTATGTTTAGGCGTGAAGAGGAATTATTTTTAATTCCCACTATCCTTAGGGTTAGATGTGGAGAGAAATTGATTTTAATGTCCACTATCCTTAAGATTAGGCATGAACAGAAATTATTTTTAGTCCTCACTATCCTTATGTTTAGGCGGGAAGAGGAATTATTTTTAATTCCCACTATCCTTAGGGTTAGGTGTGGAGAGAAATTGGGTTAGGGTTAGGGTTAGGGTTAGGGTTAGGGTTAGGGTTAGGGTTAGGGTTAGGTAAAGACCACCAGATCTCCCCATGTCGCCCAACGGCATTCATGGTTATACAGAGATCCAAGGAGAGGCACGGGCCATTCGATAACGCGTCGGCGCTTACCCTAGCTTAGCATCATGACTGAGTCATAAATATAAAGGGTGTGAAGTGTACAAGGTAATGTTGAGCTTGAAAAACAGAGACGAGGCGGTAAGCCGTGGTCACGGAAACAACCAGCCCTCCAAGAATGGCGGTTTCTCTGTAAACCCGTTAACCTCCCGAAAGACCCCAAGGGGGCTCGAGAGGGGAAGGGGTTTAGGAAGCAAAGAATGAAAATAGCGAGAATGTGGTTTTGTTATTTTTGAGGTTTAGGTAAAAGTGTACTATTGATTGATTTTAGTGGTTTGAATTGAAAGTTAAATAGCTGTTTGTGGAGATGCGTTTTAAGATTAGGTAAGGAGCCAGAGTGGTTAGGGTTAGTGGTTAAACTAAAAGGTAAGATGGTATACTAATTGATGGATATTTAACTTAGGTTTAGGCAAAAGAGCCCGATTGGTTGGGTTTAGGAGTTAAATTAATGGTCAGGTAATATACTTATTGATGAATAGGGAGCCAGAGTTTAGGTTAGGGTTAGGGTTAGAATTGGGTAAGGGGCCAGAGTTTAAGTTTAGGCGGCAAGGTTCGATTGGTTGGGTTTAGGGTTAGGGTTAAGGTTAGGGTTAGAATTAGGTAAGGGGCCAGAGTTTAAGTTTAGGCAGCAAGGCTCGATTGGTTAAGTTTAGTGATTAGTTAATGGTTAGGTACTAGACCTATTAATGAATAAGATGGAGAATCATATGACCAGTTCTCATAATAGTGAGAATTGGTAGTCTGTATAAAAACAAAAGTGGTACAATGTATAGAGCAAATGGTAAATCCCAAGTAAAGGGTAGTCAGTTGTTTTGTACTCCAAAATAGAGATATTTGGGGAACAAAATAGTCCTTTATGATTTTTGTTTGGAACACATCATCAGTAGTGGACCCAGAGATCATCGGGTGTTTCGGCCATTATCACCAGACACCCTCACCCCGGGGTGGCCCCGCCGAGGCTGATCAAATCCCCGGTCGTGTGTTATTGTTATTCAATTGGTCCCAACTAGGGGAGTAAAAGGACTGGTAGGTTGGTCAGGTCAGTGAACTTAAAGGTAGAGAAAGAATGGGTCAATAGACCAGAATTAAATGATTCTGATACAGGTGGATCCAGTGGAAGAAAAGGCTTGGTTGTTGTTCTGACTTTAAAAGTCTAGGAATGAGCTACGAGAGAAAATAAAGAACGGTACCCTTAATCTAAAAGATATTGTTTTTATAAATACTATGAGTTGTCTCAATTGAGTTATTTAAGTTTAAAAATGTAATAAATTAATTTTAATTGTTAAAATTCTATTTTTAAGTTTTAAATATTTATAAATAGTTATATTATTAATGTTATATTAGTCAAATTAATTCTAATTAATTTATTAAATTATCAAGATAGATTTAACAGGAGAAAAGGCAGAGGTATAAGTCCCGTTGCATCCCACGGCAGGTCCCTAAATGGACCAGAGGACGTGTCATCAGAGGAATTAAATGTGCTAGGTCCCGGTGTATCCACGGCCAGTCCCTAAAATGGACTAGTGGACGATGTATCTGTATAAACTTGGGTCTAAAAAGGGAAATTTATTTTAGGGGAATGAAAGGATTGAAACTAAACGTATGTGGTGAAAGATGGGCTGTTGCAATGGTGGGTCTAAACCCATAGAAGACTTGGCGACGTTTAAGGTCCTGATTGCCTGGACTACCCACCCTGCGTGCTGTTCCAAATGGAACCCAGGGGGGCCGCATACTTACCATCCAACCCACTTAAAACCAATAGTTTGCACCATTTCTGGCTTCCCCAGTCTTAAGTCAATTGGATCTGAAGAAGGATGATCTCCAATCCAGGATGTACTGCACCCGTTTAGATAAGGTCTCACCAGGTCTGGGGGAACCGGGTCCGATCAATATCAGCTGTGATGGGGCACTGCCTAATTGAAACGAACCGCACCTCCCGTATCCGCCCTGGCAGACCGAGATCCGACTAAGGGATGGACCAGGGATGTACCGCACCAGTATAGACAAGGTCTCCCCAAGCAGGGGGAAACCGGGTTCGATCAGCATCAGCTGTGATGGGGGCACTGCTCAACTGAAAAGAACCACACCTTCCCGTATCCGCTATGGTAGACCGAGGTCCAACTGAGGGTTTGATCGCACCAGAACAGGCAGGGTCCCAGCAGGCCTGGGGGAGCCGAGTTCCATCAATATTAGCTGTGATTAAACACCGCCTAATCGAAAAGAACCACCTCCCCGTATCAGCCTGCCCGACCGAGGCCCGACTGAGGAAACCTGGGTTTTTTGTCGCATCAAAAGGGATCAATTCCTGAGCTTCATACACCGCTAGGCTTCAGGAAAGATCAGTACCGGCCTTGTCCACACCAACATTTATTTTATGACCAGTGCAATCGAAAGAAAGAACTCTAACCCTAAGGTGAAGCTCAGTCAATCGGTGGTGAATAAAGGCTGGAAATGCCAGTCACCCCATGTAATTGGCAACCTCCCTGACTCATGGTGCCATATGAAAATTTTATTTTATTTGAAAAAAGGCAATTTTATGATGGTATATTGTTCTTTGATATTAGTAATTAAGTTTTCAAAGAAAAAAAGTTAATAAATAGTTGTTTATAAGGTATTAATTCATTAAATTTGTATCCAATGTGCTACCACTAGGTATTCTGGGTAAAACCAACTGAACCAGGAAGTATATTGGTTTCTGTAAAAGTCTGCCATTGTGGTCAAATGACGTTACTGCAGTTGTTTTATTTAGAGTGCTGAGATAGGTCCTGTGGCCAAATGGTGGTACTACAACTTCCGTATAGGGTCATGACGTCACCCATTAGCATTAGCCTGTTAGCTTAGCATGTAGCATAATTAGCATTTCATTTTTTGAGTTATTTTGTTATTTTGAATATTGTTGTGTTCTTTTGTGCTTCTATGATTAGCATATAGCTTAGCATGTAGCTTAGCATGTAGCATAACTTAGCATTTGTTTTTTGAGTTAATTTTGTTATTTTTGATATTGTTGTGTTTGTTTGTATTTCTAGCATTAGCATGTAGCTTAGCATGTAGCATAAGTTAGCATTTCGTTTTTTTGAGTAGGGTTAGGGTTAGGGTTAGGGTTAGGGTTAGGGTTAGGGTTAGGGTTAGGGGTTAGGGGTTAGGGGTTAGGGTTAGGGTTAGGGTTAGGGTTAGGGTTAGGGTTAGGGTTAGGTTAGGTTAGGTTAGGTTTAGGGTTAGGGTTAGGGTTAGGGTTAGGTAAGAAGATTTGGATCTCACTGCCGTAGGCAGTGATATCGGTGCACTCTCCGTCGTAGATCAAGTCCAGGTGTTATCATATCTCACTCAAGTTCCTCTCGTAAACTGTTACGGATAAAAATTATGTTTAAGATGACATATAACGGTAGTTTTATACTGTCACCCACATTAAAAATTCACACATCTTCAGTAGATAACCCAGATATCATTGATTGTTTCGGCCATTTACATCCATACAATCTCCTCTAGGAATGGGCCCTGCGTGGGTGGATCAATCCCAGCAGTGTGCGTCTTAAAAATTGTAGCTTTGTGAGTAGGCATCAACGTGCCGCAAGACAATTTAGCCGGAACAGGGTGCGCCTGTGAGATGGCGTCACTCTTATATAGCAGGGCGGAGTCTCGTAAAACAACCGTATGTTCCCTTTCAAACAGAGCCGGAAGATGGCCTCTGAATTAATTTCGGGATGAGCCTTATGAAGCTTCCCTATACTCCCGTAAGCAGGTAAGTATGTACGACGTGTTCCAGTGTGTGGGCTTATTTTTAGCTTTCCAACACAGATCGGGCTAAGCGCGTAGGCGCCATCTTAGGGTCAGGATTGCGTCCACCATCTTAAGATCAGGCATGGAGATGAGATGGTTATGGTTAGAGCTAGGTGGAGGGAGAGTGTGTAAGAGGAGCTAAGCAGATCTCCACACAACAGCTACGGAGTCCTAGACATGAGATCAAACACTCTGAACCTGATCATGAGGAACTGGCTTGTTAGGTAAGAAGATTTGGATCTCACTGCCGTAGGCAGTGATATCGGTGCACTCTCCGTCGTAGATCAAGTCCAGGTGTTATCATATCTCACTCAAGTTCCTCTCGTAAACTGTTACGGATAAAAATTATGTTTAAGATGACATATAACGGTAGTGTTTATACTGTCACCCACATTAAAATTCACACATCTTCAGTAGATAACCCAGATATCATTGATTGTTTCGGCCATTTACATCCATACAATCTCCTCTAGGAATGGGCCCTGCGTGGGTGGATCAATCCCAGCAGTGTGCGTCTTAAAAATTGTAGCTTTGTGAGTAGGCATCAACGTGCCGCAAGACAATTTAGCCGGAACAGGGTGCGCCTGTGAGATGGCGTCACTCTTATATAGCAGGGCGGAGTCTCGTAAAACAACCGTATGTTCCCTTTCAAACAGAGCCGGAAGATGGCCTCTGAATTAATTTCGGGATGAGCCTTATGAAGCTTCCCTATACTCCCGTAAGCAGGTAAGTATGTACGACGTGTTCCAGTGTGTGGGCTTATTTTTAGCTTTCCAACACAGATCGGGCTAAGCGCGTAGGCCGCCATCTTAGGGTCAGGATTGCGTCCACCATCTTAAGATCAGGCGTGGAGATGAGATGGTTATGGTTAGAGCTAGGTGGAGGGAGAGTGTGTAAGAGGAGCTAAGCAGATCTCCACACAACAGCTACGGAGTCCTAGACATGAGATCAAACACTCTGAACCTGATCATGAGGAACTGGCTTGTTAGGTAAGAAGATTTGGATCTCACTGCCGTAGGCAGTGATATCGGTGCACTCTCCGTCGTAGATCAAGTCCAGGTGTTATCATATCTCACTCAAGTTCCTCTCGTAAACTGTTACGGATAAAAATTATGTTTAAGATGACATATAACGGTAGTGTTTATACTGTCACCCACATTAAAAATTCACACATCTTCAGTAGATAACCCAGATATCATTGATTGTTTCGGCCATTTACATCCATACAATCTCCTCTAGGAATGGGCCCTGCGTGGGTGGATCAATCCCAGCAGTGTGCGTCTTAAAAATTGTAGCTTTGTGAGTAGGCATCAACGTGCAGCAAGACAATTTAGCCGGAACAGGGTGCGCCTGTGAGATGGCGTCACTCTTATATAGCAGGGCGGAGTCTCGTAAAACAACCGTATGTTCCCTTTCAAACAGAGCCGGAAGATGGCCTCTGAATTAATTCGGGATGAGCCTTATGAAGCTTCCCTATACTCCGTAAGCAGGTAAGTATGTACGACGTGTTCCAGTGTGTGGGCTTATTTTAGCTTTCCAACACAGATCGGGCTAAGCGCGTAGGCCGCCATCTTAGGGTCAGGATTGCGTCCACCATCTTAAGATCAGGCGTGGAGATGAGATGGTTATGGTTAGAGCTAGGTGGAGGGAGAGTGTGTAAGAGGAGCTAAGCAGATCTCCACACAACAGCTACGGAGTCCTAGACATGAGATCAAACACTCTGAACCTGATCATGAGGAACTGGCTTGTTAGGTAAGAAGATTTGGATCTCACTGCCGTAGGCAGTGATATCGGTGCACTCTCCGTCGTAGATCAAGTCCAGGTGTCATCATATCTCACTCAAGTTCCTCTCGTAAACTGTTACGGATAAAAATTATGTTTAAGATGACATATAACGGTAGTGTTTATACTGTCACCCACATTAAAAATTCACACATCTTCAGTAGATAACCCAGATATCATTGATTGTTTCGGCCCTTTACATCCATACAATCTCCTCTAGGAATGGGCCCTGCGTGGGTGGATCAATCCCAGCAGTGTGCGTCTTAAAAATTGTAGCTTTGTGAGTAGGCATCAACATGCAGCAAGACAATTTAGCCGGAACAGAGTGCGCCTGTGAGATGGCGTCACTCTTATAGAGCAGGGCGGAGTCTCGTAAAACAACCGTATGTTCCCTTTCAAACAGAGCCGGAAGATGGCCTCTGAATTAATTTTGGGATGAGCCTTATGAAGCTTCCCTATACTCCCGTAAGCAGGTAAGTATGTACGACGTGTTCCAGTGTGTGGGCTTATTTTTAGCTTTCCAACACAGATCGGGCTAAGCGCGTAGGCCGCCATCTTAGGGTCAGGATTGCGTCCACCATCTTAGGATCAGGTGTGGGGATGAGATGGTTATGGTTAGAGCTAGGTGGAGGGAGAGTGTGTAAGAGGAGCTAAGCAGATCTCCACACAACAGCTACGGAGTCCTAGACATGAGATCAAACACACTGAACCTGATCATGAGGAACTGGCTTGTTAGGTAAGAAGATTTGGATCTCACTGCCGTAGGCAGTGATATCGGTGCACTCTCCGTCGTAGATCAAGTCCAGGTGTCATCATATCTCACTCAAGTTCCTCTCGTAAACTGTTACGGATAAAATTATGTTTAAGATGACATATAACGGTAGTGTTTATACTGTCACCCACATTAAAAATTCACACATCTTCAGTAGATAACCCAGATATCATTGATTGTTTCGGCCATTTACATCCATACAATCTCCTCTAGGAATGGGCCCTGCGTGGGTGGATCAATCCCAGCAGTGTGCGTCTTAAAAATTGTAGCTTTGTGAGTAGGCATCAACGTGCAGCAAGACAATTTAGCCGGAACAGGGTGCGCCTGTGAGATGGCGTCACTCTTATATAGCAGGGCGGAGTCTCGTAAAACAACCGTATGTTCCCTTTCAAACAGAGCCGGAAGATGGCCTCTGAATTAATTTCGGATGAGCCTTATGAAGCTTCCTATACTCCCGTAAGCAGGTAAGTATGTACGACGTGTTCCAGTGTGTGGGCTTATTTTTAGCTTTCCAACACAGATCGGGCTAAGCGCGTAGGCCGCCATCTTAGGGTCAGGATTGCGTCCACCATCTTAAGATCAGGCGTGGAGATGAGATGGTTATGGTTAGAGCTAGGTGGAGGGAGAGTGTGTAAGAGGAGCTAAGCAGATCTCCACACAACAGCTACGGAGTCTAGACATGAGATCAAACACTCTGAACTGATCATGAGGAACTGGCTTTTAGGTAAGAAGATTTGGATCTCACTGCCGTAGGCAGTGATATCGGTGCACTCTCCGTCGTAGATCAAGTCCAGGTGTCATCATATCTCACTCAAGTTCCTCTCGTAAACTGTTACGGATAAAAATTATGTTTAAGATGACATATAACGGTAGTGTTTATACTGTCACCCACATTAAAAATTCACACATCTTCAGTAGATAACCCAGATATCATTGATTGTTTCGGCCCTTTACATCCATACAATCTCCTCTAGGAATGGGCCCTGCGTGGGTGGATCAATCCCAGCAGTGTGCGTCTTAAAAATTGTAGCTTTGTGAGTAGGCATCAACATGCAGCAAGACAATTTAGCCGGAACAGAGTGCGCCTGTGAGATGGCGTCACTCTTATAGAGCAGGGCGGAGTCTCGTAAAACAACCGTATGTTCCCTTTCAAACAGAGCCGGAAGATGGCCTCTGAATTAATTTTGGGATGAGCCTTATGAAGCTTCCCTATACTCCCGTAAGCAGGTAAGTATGTACGACGTGTTCCAGTGTGTGGGCTTATTTTTAGCTTTCCAACACAGATCGGGCTAAGCGCGTAGGCCGCATCTTAGGGTCAGGATTGCGTCCACCATCTTAGGATCAGGTGTGGGGATGAGATGGTTATGGTTAGAGCTAGGTGGAGGGAGAGTGTGTAAGAGGAGCTAAGCAGATCTCCACACAACAGCTACGGAGTCCTAGACATGAGATCAAACACACTGAACTGATCATGAGGAACTGGCTGTTAGGTAAGAAGATTTGGATCTCACTGCCGTAGGCAGTGATATCGGTGCACTCTCCGTCGTAGATCAAGTCCAGGTGTCATCATATCTCACTCAAGTTCCTCTCGTAAACTGTTACGGATAAAAATTATGTTTAAGATGACATATAACGGTAGTGTTTATACTGTCACCCACATTAAAAATTCACACATCTTCAGTAGATAACCCAGATATCATTGATTGTTTCGGCCCTTTACATCCATACAATCTCCTCTAGGAATGGGCCCTGCGTGGGTGGATCAATCCCAGCAGTGTGCGTCTTAAAATTGTAGCTTTGTGAGTAGGCATCAACATGCAGCAAGACAATTTAGCCGGAACAGAGTGCGCCTGTGAGATGGCGTCACTCTTATAGAGCAGGGCGGAGTCTCGTAAAACAACCGTATGTTCCCTTTCAAACAGAGCCGGAAGATGGCCTCTGAATTAATTTTGGGATGAGCCTTATGAAGCTTCCCTATACTCCCGTAAGCAGTAAGTATGTACGACGTGTTCCAGTGTGTGGGCTTATTTTTAGCTTTCCAACACAGATCGGGCTAAGCGCGTAGGCCGCCATCTTAGGGTCAGGATTGCGTCCACCATCTTAGGATCAGGTGTGGGGATGAGATGGTTATGGTTAGAGCTAGGTGGAGGGAGAGTGTGTAAGAGGAGCTAAGCAGATCTCCACACAACAGCTACGGAGTCCTAGACATGAGATCAACACACTGAACCTGATCATGAGGAACTGGCTTGTTAGGTAAGAAGATTTGGATCTCACTGCCGTAGGCAGTGATATCGGTGCACTCTCCGTCGTAGATCAAGTCCAGGTGTCATCATATCTCACTCAAGTTCCTCTCGTAAACTGTTACGGATAAAAATTATGTTTAAGATGACATATAACGGTAGTGTTTATACTGTCACCCACATTAAAAATTCACACATCTTCAGTAGATAACCCAGATATCATTGATTGTTTCGGCCCTTTACATCCATACAATCTCCTCTAGGAATGGGCCCTGCGTGGGTGGATCAATCCCAGCAGTGTGCGTCTTAAAAATTGTAGCTTTGTGAGTAGGCATCAACATGCAGCAAGACAATTTAGCCGGAACAGAGTGCGCCTGTGAGATGGCGTCACTCTTATAGAGCAGGGCGGAGTCTCGTAAAACAACCGTATGTTCCCTTTCAAACAGAGCCGGAAGTGGCCTCTGAATTAATTTTGGGATGAGCCTTATGAAGCTTCCCTATACTCCCGTAAGCAGGTAAGTATGTACGACGTGTTCCAGTGTGTGGGCTTATTTTTAGCTTTCCAACACAGATCGGGCTAAGCGCGTAGGCCGCCATCTTAGGGTCAGGATTGCGTCCACCATCTTAGGATCAGGTGTGGGGATGAGATGGTTATGGTTAGAGCTAGGTGGAGGGAGAGTGTGTAAGAGGAGCTAAGCAGATCTCCACACAACAGCTACGGAGTCCTAGACATGAGATCAAACACACTGAACCTGATCATGAGGAACTGGCTTGTTAGGTAAGAAGATTTGGATCTCACTGCCGTAGGCAGTGATATCGGTGCACTCTCCGTCGTAGATCAAGTCCAGGTGTCATCATATCTCACTCAAGTTCCTCTCGTAAACTGTTACGGATAAAAATATGTTTAAGATGACATATAACGGTAGTGTTAGGGTTAGGGTTAGGGTTAGGGTTAGGGTTAGGGTTAGGGTTAGGGTTAGGGTTAGGGTTAGGGTTAGGGTTAGGGTTAGGGTTAGGGTTAGGGTTAGGGTTAGGGTTAGGGTTAGGGTTAGGGTAGGGTTAGGGTTAGGGTTAGGGTTAGGGTTAGGGTTAGGGTTAGGGTTAGGGTTAGGGTTAGGGTTTAGGGTTAGGGTTAGGGTTAGGGTTAGGGTTAGGGTTAGGGTAGGGTAGGGTTAGGGGTTAGGGTTAGGGTTAGGGTAGGGTTAGGTTAGGGTTAGGGTTAGGGTTAGGGTTAGGGTTAGGGTTAGGGTTAGGGTTAGGGTTAGGGTTAGGGTTAGGGTTAGGGTTAGGGTTAGGGTTAGGGTTAGGGTTAGGGTTAGGGTTAGGGTTAGGGTTAGGGTTAGGGTTAGGGTTAGGGTTAGGGTTAGGGTTAGGGTTAGGGTTAGGGTTAGGGTTAGGGTTAGGTTAGGGTTAGGGTTAGGGTTAGGGTTAGGTTAGGGTTAGGGTTAGGGTTAGGGTTAGGGTTAGGGTTAGGGTTAGGGTTAGGGTTAGGGTTAGGGTTAGGGTTAGGGTTAGGGTTAGGGTTAGGGTTAGGGTTAGGGTTAGGTTAGGGTTAGGGTTAGGGTTAGGGTTAGGGTTGTTAGGGTTAGGGTAGGGTTAGGGTTAGGGTTAGGGTTAGGGTTAGGGTTAGGGTTAGGGTTAGGGTTAGGGTTAGGGTTAGGGTTAGGGTTGGGTTAGGGTTAGGGTTAGGGTTAGGGTTAGGGTTAGGGTTAGGGTTAGGTTAGGGGTTAGGGTTAGGGTTAGGGTTAGGGTTAGGGTTAGGGTTAGGGTTAGGGTTAGGGTTAGGTTAGGGTTAGGTTAGGGTTAGGGTTAGGGTTAGGGTTAGGGTTAGGGTTAGGGTTAGGGTTAGGGTTAGGGTTAGGGTTAGGGTTAGGGTTAGGTTAGGTTAGGGTTAGGGTTAGGGTTAGGGTTAGGTTAGGGTTAGGGTTAGGGTTAGGGTTAGGGTTAGGGTTAGGGTTAGGGTTAGGGTTAGGGTTAGGGTTAGGGTTAGGGTTAGGGTTAGGGTTAGGGTTAGGGTTAGGGTTAGGTTAGGGTTAGGGTTAGGGTTAGGGTTAGGGTTAGGGTTAGGGTTAGGGTTAGGGTTAGGGTTAGGGTTAGGGTTAGGGTTAGGGTTAGGGTTAGGGTTAGGGTTAGGGTAGGGTTAGGGTTAGGGTTAGGGTTAGGGTTAGGGTTAGGGTTAGGGTTAGGTTAGGGTTAGGGTTAGGGTTAGGGTTAGGGTTAGGGTTAGGGTTAGGGTTAGGGTTAGGGTTAGGGTTAGGGTTAGGTTTGTAAGGGCCACAGATCTCCCCATGTCGCCCGACGACTTCATGGTTAGACAGAGATCCAAGGAGAGGCAACGGGCCATTCGATAACGTGTCGGCGCCTACCCTATCTTAGTACCATAGACTGAGTCATAAATATGAAGGGTGTGAAGTGGATAAGGTTAAAGTTAAGTTTGAAGAACAGAGTCGAGGAGGCTAGCTGTGGTTACGGCGGACACCCCCCCCGCCAAAATGGCCGTCTCCGTTTTAACCCGTTTACGGCTGTGAGACCCGAAGGACTTGAGCGGAGGAGGGGTTAGGAGTGGAGAGAGCAGAATGAAAAAGTGGGTAGAGAGAATGTGG
>JAAOOA010002279.1:60000-62185 GCA_012861695.1 Trematomus loennbergii | reverse complement strand
ACCAGAGACTGAACCAGAACCAGAGACTGAACCAGAACCAGAACCAGAGACTGAACCAGAACCAGACTGAACCAGAACAGAACCAAGACTGAACCAGAACCAGAGACTGACCAGAACAGACCAGAAGCTGAACCAGAACCCAGAGACTGAACCAGACCCAGAGACTGAACCAGACCCGACCCAGAACCAGACCCAGACCAGAGACTGAACCAGACCCAGACCCAGAACCAGACCCAGAACCAGAACCAGAGACTGAACCAGACCCAGACCCAGAGGCTGAACCAGACCCAGAGACTGAACCAGACCCAGACCCAGAGACTGAACCAGACCCAGACCCAGAACCAGACCTGAACCAGACCCAGAACCAGAGACTGAACCAGCCCAGAGACTGAACCAGACCCAGAGACTGAACCAGAACCAGACCCAGACCCAGAGACTGAACCAGACCCAGAGACTGAACCAGACCCAGAACCAGACCCAGACCCAGAGCTGAACCAGACCAGACCCAGACCCAGACCCAGAGACAGCATATCTTACACCACATGATAATAATCTGAACTTCAGTGATGACGCTGAGACGGCACCTGGAGGTCTGAGCTACGAAATGTTTGATGAGACTCGGTCCATCCCATAATGTCTTCACTGTTTTATTCTGTTAGATATTGGAATACATTTCTCTGAGAGGCTGATTGATCTGCTGCCCCTGATGGCTGATTGTTTCCCTAACGAGCTGAGCATGAATATAATATATTAGCTTCCTGTTAGCATCCTGAGACTCAAAGGAACGCATGAATAAAAGATTAAAGAGAGTTCAAATTTAAACATTTACCTTCATTATTATTCTATTCCTCCACATCATGTGATCGTTAGGAGGGCCCCGTGGACTCAGGGAGTCCAGAACCACAGTCTGTCTTTAGGCCCACAGGGTTCATCTGGACCAGAGGCCCGGTTCAGACCTGGTCCTGATCCGGTTCAGGTCTTCATTGAGGCCCAGGTAAACCCTGTCTGAGGTACTGAGTCGATTACTCTGGGTCTGGTTCTGTCTTAGTTCTGGTTCTGGTTCAGTCTTAGTTCTGGGTCTGGTTCTGTCTTAGTTCTGGGTCTGGTTCAGTCTTAGTTCTGGGTCTGGTTCTGTCTTAGTTCTGGGTCTGGTTCAGTCTTAGTTCTGGGTCTGGTTCAGTCTTAGTTCTGGTCTGGTTCTGTCTTAGTTCTGGGTCTGTTCAGTCTTAGTTCTAGGTCTGGTTCTGTCTCTATGGATCATGTGACTCTCCTCCCTTAACAAGCTCTTAACGTGTGGGAGGAAGCTCGTTAAGTGCTGCTAACGAGCTGCTAACGAGCTGCTAACGAGCCCCTGGTCCTACCTTCACACAGAACTGCTCTGCTCTGATGTCTCCTGGAGGACTTCAGGTTTAATGATTTAATCTGAGAGGGACCGAGGAGGTCTGGATCCTGCTGGTCTCCGGAGGATCGGCAGAGGAAGTTAATGCGTTTTCCATGTCGCTGGACGGCTGAGCGGGCTGATGCTGTCGTCTTTAGCCTCTAAGTGATTTGAGATGTAAGCGAGGGACAGACAGGCAGACAGACAGGTACATGTCGAGCTAACGGAGCGTTTCATAAACACACCGATCCTTTTCTCTGAGGGAAACGATCAGGGACGCCACCAGAGGTCAGAGGTCAACGAGCAGACCAGCAGACAGCAGCTACCTCAACAACTTACACTATATATTTATATACAGTATATATATTTATAAATACTGTATATCACTATATACTTTCATACTTAACATGCAAAGCAGTACACATCACTCACCCGAACACAACCTGTCTCCAGTCAGAGACACACACCAGTATCAATAGCTTAGATCTTCATGAAGACCTTATGACGGATGTTTATGGACCAGTTTAACCACAGAGACCAGGGGTCAGAGACCAGGGGTCAGAGACCAGACCAGCAGACAGCAGCTCCCTCACTAACTTAGATAGTTAGTTTTAAAGTTCTACATATATAGTATATTTACAGTGTTTAACGCACATAACATGCATTTAGGGAGGCATTAATGCAGGATTGACACATCACTAACTTATTCTATGTTTTATAAATATACTGTTCATGACATACCGAGCCTTCTCAGCAGCTGGCCCTAGGCTCTGGAACACTCTGCCCCTCCATGTGAGGTCGGCCCAG
>JAAOOA010002279.1:42500-55000 GCA_012861695.1 Trematomus loennbergii | reverse complement strand
CAGCTGACTTCACTCTGACATCACAGCTGAGGATCTGATCTGAGGTCAGCTGAGGATCTGATCTGAGGTCAGCTGACTTCACTCTGACATCACAGCTGTTTACCTGTTTCATCAGGCTGAGGCTTTCATTGTTGCCATCACTGAAACTCAATCAATCATCAGCTGCTGAGTCTGCACACAGCACTCAGGGCTACTGCTATTTCAATATGTGTGTGTGTGTGTGTGTGTGTGTGTGTGTGTGTGTGTGTGTGTGTGTGTGTGTGTGAGAGTGAGCCAGACAGGGAATCAGCTTCTGAGGGCTGATCCACACACACTGCTGTTAATTAGCTCTGTCAATCATCTGGCAGTGTGTGTGTGTGTGTGTGTGTGTGTGTGTGTGTGTGTGTGTGTGTGTGTGTGTGTGTGTGTGTGTGTGTGTGTGTGTGTGTGTGTCTGTGTGTCTGTGTGTGTGTGTGTGTGTGTGTGTGTGTGTGTGTCTGTGTGTGTGTGTGTCTGTGTGGTGTCTGTGAGTGTCTGTTTGTGTGTGTCTGTGTGTGTGTGTGTGTGTGTGTGTCTGTGTGTGTGTGTCTGTGTGTGTGTGTGTGTGTGTGTCTGTGTGTGTGTGTCTGTGTGTGTGTGTGTTGGGTTGTGTGTCTGTGTGGTGTGTGTGGTGTCTGTCTGTGTGTGTCTGTGTGTGTGTGTGTGTGTGTGTGTGTGTGTGGTGTGTGTGTCTGGGTGTCTGTGTGTGTGTGTGTGTGTGTCTGTGTGTGTGTGTGTGTGTGTGTCTGTGAGTGTGTGTGTGTGTCTGTGTGTGTGTGTGTGTGTCTGTGTGGTGTGTGTGTGTGTGTCTGTGTGTGTGTGTGTGTGTGTGTGTCTGTGAGTGTGTCTGTGTGTGTGTGTGTGTGTCTGTGTGTGTGTGTGTGTGTCCATCACTCTCAGGTTGATCCTCCTTCATTTCCTCAGGTCAGCTTTTGATTGGTGTATTTCCAGCTGTCAATCAAATCAAACAGCTCGGGGATTTCTCCGTTTAAAGAGTTTAATTTAAATATAATTATTAACAATTTTAATGTTTTCTGAGCAGGAGGAGGAGGAGGAGGAGGAGGAGGGGGAGGAGGGGGAGGAGGGGGGGAGGGGGGGAGGAGGAGAAGGAGGAGGAAGAGGGGAGGAGGAGGAGGAGGTGGAGGAAGGGGAGGAGGAGGAGGAGGAGGAGGAGGAGGAGGAGGAGGAGGGAGGAGGAGGGGGAGGAGGAGGAGGAGGAGGAGCTGCAGAGATGAAGTTCATATCTGAAGGTTGAGCATCAGGTGTTATTTACATACTTCTTTTATTAATTAGTACATCTGTGTCCTCAAGAGTTTCTGGGTCTGTCCTCTGGTCCAATCAGAGTGCTTAGGTGAGGCTGCTGGCTGCTGATTGGCCGACAGGCTGCAGGTGACTCATGTGTTCATGTTTAATGCAGCCGTCCATAAAGCCGCAGCGTTAGTTATTAAAGCAGCTGTTAGAGGGTTAAACATTCAGCAGGTCATTACACACACACACACACACACACACACACACACACACACACACACACACACACAACACACACACACACACACACACACCACAGACACACACACACACACACACACACACACACACAGACACACACACACACACCACACACACACACACACACACACACACACACACAGATATTAAGCAGAGAAATGAATCAGATAATCTGCAGAATAACTGAGCATCTACAAATGAAGCGCATCTAAAGTGGTGACCCGGTTAAACTGTCCCAGCATGCATCACTGCAGAGTCATGGTTTCATTATTCAGGAATAATTTAAAGAGTCCTCTCCTGCTGATGTTCAGGTGTATATCAGTATGTAGTGTCTCTACTTTAAAGAGTCCTCTCCTGCTGATGTTCAGGTGTATATCAGTATGTAGTGTCTCTACTTTAAAGAGTCTCTCCTGCTGATGTTCAGGTGTATATCAGTATGTAGTGTCTCTACTTTAAAGAGTCCTCTCCTGCTGATGTTCAGGTGTATATCAGTATGTAGTGTCTCTACTTTAAAGAGTCCTCTCCTGCTGATGTTCAGGTGTATATCAGTATGTAGTGTCTCTACTTTAAAGAGTCCTCTCCTGCTGATGTTCAGGTGTATATCAGTATGTAGTGTCTCTACTTTAAAGAGTCCTCTCCTGCTGATGTTCAGGTGTATAGTAGTAATGTCTCTACTTTAAAGAGTCCTCTCCTGCTGATGTTCAGGTGTATATCAGTAGGTAATGTCTCTACTTTAAAGAGTCCTCTCTTACTTACTAGTTGACGTGTACGTGCAACTAGTTAACTAGTGAATAGTTTCAAAGTCAACATGTTGACTAGTGCATTTTGACACATCACTAGTAAACTAGTTGTACGTACATTATTCGTGTAACACAACTTTAAATCAGATTCTTACTTTAGAGATATAAACATTGTTCAGACCTTGGTAAAGAGGCTTTCTTCAGATTTAACATTAACTAGAGTGCGTGATGTCACAGCTAGAGGGTATGAAATCTTGAAATGTGCCTTCATATATTTTTTTAAAACTGCCATAATTCCCAAACCCTACATTCCTGAGACATCATTTCATGACAAACGTAGGAAAACATCTCGAAAAATGACAAATAATTGAACAAAATGCCTCTTGAGGGCATGAAGTGACAAAAACGTTCAACATGTCTCCATTAAAGCCCATTGTAATTTCAGGCAGATATTTCCTCACAGCAGCAGCCGCACACCTTTAGTTAATCTGCCAAAAAGGCCACATTATTAACCCGAAAGTACACAAAAATGACACTTCAGATACTCAACTTCCTTGACATGCTTCACGTTTAGAAATTTCACAGATATCTGTTATGGTTCTTCCACAAAACGTTCACATGTAAGAGGTTTATCTCTCATTCAGAACAATGAAACCTTTGATCTCTTCATAGCTCGTTAGCTCAACTATAAACACCTGTGTAATGGAACACGATGATGTCATCACTCCAACTGACAGCAGTCAGTTCTAACTGTTCATTTCATACTCACACACACTCTCTCTCTCTCTCTCTCTCTCTCCTCTCTCTCTCTCTCTCTCTCTCTCTCTCTCTCTCTCTCTCTCTCTCTCTCTCACAAACACACACACACACTCTCTCTCTCTGTAAGTCCAATGGACACGGTCAATCGTCCCCCAATCTTCACTTGTATATCACCGGTCCATGCCTCAACAGCTCTACGCCAAATCTGAAATCTCACCATATGCCGTTTCCATGGAAACGCATCCCTCGCCATAAAACACGATGTCCCTTTAACTCCTATGAAAATGTTCAAAAAGTGCTCAAAATGCACATGTGTGCTAACAGTCCAGCCGTGAAGACATCAACGAGACAGTTTTGAGATTTCTTCAAATGCCGTTGTCATGGCAACACAATGCTCGCCATGAAACACGGTTTTCTCATAACTTCAGTGAAAATGTTCAAACGCCCAAAACTTCACAGGTTTGGTAACGATGCAGCCATCAACGCATCTAAGCATATTATGGGGTGTCATCAAATGCCATTGCCATGGCGACAGACCACTCGCCATGAAGCACGATGTCGCTGTAAGTCCAATGGAAACGGTCCGATCGTCCCCAAACTTCGCTTGTATATCACCGGTCCAGCCCTCAACAGCTCTACGTCAATTATGGGGTTTCTTCAAATGCCGTTGCCATGGCAACACAATGCTCGCCATGAAACACGGTTTTCTCATAACTTCAGTGAAAATGTTCCAAACGGCCCAAAACTTCACAGGTTTGGTAACGATGCAGCCATCAACGCATCTAAGCGTATTATGGGGTGTCATCAAATGCCGTTGCCATGGCGACAGATCATTCACCATCAAGTTAGTTCAAAAGTTTGCAGTTCAAATATTCTGCTGCTTTTCCAAGCCTTTTTACTTTCTTTTCTCTCATCACACATTCAAGCCCCCAGTGTTCATGTCTCATTTCAATCTAAATTCTTCACTTTCTTACACATTACATTTCAGCATAGCAGTTTAGCGTCAGATTTTCAGCAAAAAGCATTCCCACTAGCAATTTCTTCAGGAATTGCATTCTCTAGTTTTAAGAAAGTCTTCAATGTTCTTACCTAATTTGATAAACAGTCATATGATCATAATTACACAAATACTTTTGTTTTATATTTTTGTAAATATGGTCATACGACTATATTTAACACACAGTGTATTTAAGCTCTTAAAGAAACTATTTGGGCTGGGTGGCGCTCTATAGCTTAGGGCCAATAAGAGACCTCAATGCATTCTTTCCCTCCTCCTCATTAGCATTCTGTGCAACTAGTGCGACTTTTAGCGTCACTAGTACGGTCAGAGGGCCACTAGTTCATCAAAAAGCTTACAAGTTGGGACTTGGTGCTACTTGCTCCTGGCGTCACTAGTAAGGCTTATGTGGTAACTAGTCGGACAAAAGTGCCACTAGTTGCTGAAAAAGAGTGACTAGTGTAATGTTTTATATTAACTAGTAAAGCAGAGTGCCAACTAGTTTGACCATATATCTAACAAGTGAAATCAAAGAGCCAACTAGTGCAGGCAGCTGCCGTCTGATATCAAGGATATGGAATAAATACTCAAATGGCTTGCCATACAGACACACACACACACACACACACACACACACACACACACACACACACACACACACACACGCACGCACACACACGCACGCGCGCACACACACACACACACACACACACACACACACACACACACACACAGACACACACACAGACAGACGCACGCACACACACACACACACACACACACACACACACACACACACACACACACACACACACACACACACACACACACACACACACACACATACACACACACACACACACACACACACACACACACACACACACACAGGGGGTTATGGGATGGACAGCATTCAGCCTCCAGCGAAAGAGATGAGAGGTTTCCTGTTTCAAACCACTCTGACACACATTAATAAACCATCACACACACAGACACACACACCCCCACACCCCCCCCACACCCCCCCCCACACACATACACACACACACACACACACACACACAACCACACACACACACACACACACACACACACACACACACACACACAACACACACACACTGGGCAGATGAGTGTGTGTTGCAGAAAATAGACGACACATGTTCAGTAACACACTGCACTCACAAAAAACTTCAGCTGAGATCTGTGTGTGTGTGTGTGTTTGTGTGTCTGTGTCGGTGTGTGTGTGTTATGTTAATTGCCACCTCGTTGGTTATTTAAATGTGAACAAATGGACTCAGAGTCATCAGGACAGAAGAAAACCCTCGTTAAACTTTGATGCTAACGGTGAATTGTTCAGCAGCGGGGCCAACAGAGCTCGTTAAACATGCACGTGACATATGTGTGTGTGTAAGTGTGTGTGTGTGTGTGTGTGTGTGTGTGTCTGTGTGTGTGTGTGTGTGTGTGTGTGTGTGTGGTGTGTGGTGTGTGAACCATCCAGTCGTGACATGAAATATTAAAGCAGACTTCAGCTCTGATCTGCATCACTGCTTCATCTGCTGGAAGAGATTCACTGAGAGAGAGTACAATATATCCAATAAACATCACACTGCAACACACACACTGAAACACACTGAAACACACACACTGAAACACACACACACTGAAACACACTGAAACACACACACTGAAACACACACACACTGAAACACACACACTGAAAACACACACAATGAAACACACTGAAACACACACACTGAAACAC
Organism: Trematomus loennbergii; assembly: GCA_012861695.1. Classification (NCBI taxonomy): domain Eukaryota; kingdom Metazoa; phylum Chordata; class Actinopteri; order Perciformes; family Nototheniidae; genus Trematomus; species Trematomus loennbergii. Next base: position 49,212 of record JAAOOA010002279.1, on the reverse strand, counting down.
ACACTGAAAAAACACACTGAAAAACACACACTGAAACACATACACTGAAACACACACTGAAAAACACACACTGAAAAACACACACTGAAACACACACACTGAAACACACTGAAACACACACACTGACACACACTGAAACACACACACTGAAACACACACTGAAAAACACACACTGAAACACACACACTGAAAACACACACTGAAACACACTGAAACACACACACTGAAACACACACTGAAAAACACACACTGAAACACACACACTGAAACACACACAATGAAACACACTGAAACACACACACTGAAACACACACTGAAAAAACACACACTGAAACACACACACTGAAACACACACACTGAAACACACACTGAAAAACACACACTGAAACACACACACTGAAACACACACACTGAAACACACACACTGAAACACACACAATGAAACACACTGAAACACACACACTGAAACACACACTGAAAAACACACACTGAAACACACACTGAAAAACACACACTGAAAAACACACACTGAAACACACACACTGAAACACACTGAAACACACACACTGAAAAACACCACTGACACACACTGAAACACACACACTGAAACACACACTGAAAAACACACACTGAAACACACACACTGAAACACACACACTGAAAAACACAATGAAACACACTGAAACACACACACTGAAACACACACTGAAAAACACACACTGAAAACACACACACTGAAACACACACACTGAAACACACACTGAAAAACACACACTGAAAAACACACACTGAAACACACACACTGAAACACACTGAAACACACACTGACACACACTGAAACACACACACTGAAACACACACTGAAAACACACACTGAAACACACACACTGAAACACACACACTGAAACACACTGAAACACACACACTGAAACACACACTGAAAAACACACACTGAAAACACACACTGAAACACACACAATGAAACACACTGAAACACACACACTGAAACACACACTGAAAAAACACACACTGAAACACACACACTGAAACACACACACTGAAACACACACTGAAAAACACACACTGAAAAACACACACTGAAACACACACACTGAAACACACACACTGAAACACACACTGAAAAACACACACTGAAAAAACACACACTGAAACACACACACTGAAACACACACTGAAAAACACACACTGAAAAACACACACTGAAACACACACACTGAAACACACTGAAACACACACACTGACACACACTGAAACACACACACTGAAACACACACTGAAAAACACACACTGAAACACACACACTGAAACACACACACTGAAACACACTGAAAACACACACACTGAAACACACACTGAAAAACACACACTGAAACACACACACTGAAACACACACAATGAAACACACTGAAACACACTGAAAAACACACACTGAAACACACACACTGAAACACAACACTGAAACACACACACTGAAACACACACTGAAAAACACACACTGAACACACACACACTGAAACACACACACTGAAACACACACACTGAAACACACACAATGAAACACACTGAAACACACACACTGAAACACACACTGAAAAACACACACTGAAACACACACTGAAAAACACACACTGAAAAACACACACTGAAACACACACACTGAAACACACTGAAACACACACACTGAAAAACACACACTGACACACACTGAAAAACACACACTGAAACACACACTGAAAAACACACACTGAAACACACACTGAAAAACACACACTGAAACACACACACTGAAACACACACACTGAAACACACACAATGAAACACACTGAAACACACACACTGAAACACACACTGAAAAACACACACTGAAAAACACACACTGAAACACACACACTGAAACACACACTGAAAAAACACACACTGAAAAACACACACTGAAACACACACACTGACACACACTGAAACACACACACTGAAACACACACTGAAACACACACACTGAAACACACACACTGAGGCTGCTTTTACACGGGAACGTTTGCGTTTATGCACAGTATGCGCTTTCAAAAAAGTATTCCGTTCACATGCATTTGTTTCATTTAACGTGTCTGTTCAAACGAGACCGCTGGAAATGCTGTAGTACATATGCCGGGACTGTAAGTGGCGCTGTAACTTCCGCCAAAATACACCAAAAGCAGCGAAGAAGACCCCGGAGCAGCCCTGGAGCATGGTTGCCATGGCTACCCTTCTGTTTATGCCCCGCGGTGGATTTAGCAACATGTAGTTCATGTAATTCTCCATGTCCACTTGTTGCTGATGGTTGTGGTAGAGGAGCTGTAGATTTTGCACTAACATCTGTAGCATGGCCAGTAGCTACTGACAGTAGCTACTGGCCATGCTACAGCAGTGAGCAGCAGAGGCGGGGAGAGGTGCGGCTATCGTTATTTTTTCAGGAAATATTCGTATAGAGGCGATTACACAGACTCGTTTGACCCCCAGAGCGCTTCGTTTGCAAATCTATCCACCTTGGGACCCGTTATCGTTTGCGGGGTCCGTTTGTTACGGCCTCGTGTAAATAATAGGGCTATACACAAGAGAAACTATGCAGATACAAGCCGTTTCGTTCTCGTGTAAATGTGGCCTGAAACACACTGAAACACACACTGAAACACACACTGAAAAAACACACTGAAAAACACACACTGAAAAACACACACTGAAAAACACACACTGAAACACACACACTGAAACACACACACTGAAACACACTGAAACACACACTGAAACACACACTGAGACACACACAATGAAACACACACTGAAACACACACTGAAACACACACTGAAACACACACTGAGACACACACACTGAAACACACTGAAACACACACACTGAAACACACTGAAACACACACACTGAAACACACACTGAAACACACACTGAAACACACACTGAGACACACACACTGAAACACACTGAAACACACACACTGAAACACACACTGAAACACACACTGAAACACACACTGAGCACACACACTGAAACACACTGAAACACACACAATGAAACACACTGAAACACACGGAAACACACACACTGAAACACACAGAAACACACTGAAACACACACACTGAAACACAAACACGGAAACACACACACTGAAACACACACTGAGACACACACACTGAAACACACACTGAGACACACACACTGAAACACACACTGAGACACACACAATGAAACACACACTGAGACACACACAATGAAACACACTGAAACACACTGAAACTGTTGGGTTAGTACTTCCTAAAGGTCTTGATGCTTCTATCCGGCGTTCCTCAGGGCTCTGGTCCCGGTCCTCTAGTCTTTCTTGTGTTCGAGGGTTTATACATATGTTTCTGTTTGAAGTGACCTTTTGTCTCCCTGTGAATAAAAGCATGGACGTCAAATGGAGCAAAAACATGATGCACCACGCTAACGTAGCTAACCGCCAACGTAGCTAATCACTATGTAACTAATCGCTCCGAGCCTCCAGTTTGGGTTTTACGATACTTATGATACAAACTTCATCAACACTGCCGCTCGCTCCCCATTTTCTCTCTAAGACATTCTTCAGACGGACTGTGTGTCCTCGCAGAGTCAAGTCTGTCTGATGCCTCACACACACACACACACACACACACACACACACACACACACACACACCCACACACACACACCACACACACACACACACACACACACACACACACACACACACACACACACACACACACACACACATACACACCACACACACACACACACACACACACACGTTACATGCCTTCAGGTTTCAGAGTCCGTGTTGAATTTACTTTTTATTTCTGTAGTTTGAAAATGTTCTGCAGGTTTTGAGCCGCATGCCACCGTGATCGCCATCACACACGGAGTCCATCACACTAATGGACTGCCAATGGACAACACACACACACACACACACACACACACACACACACACACACACACACACACACACACACACACACACACACACACACACATAGCTGACCATCATTACCAGGCTGCAGTGAAGCAGAAAAGCTCAGTAATAGCAGGTCACCGCCCTCTGAGAGAGAGAGTGTGTGTGTGTGTGTGTGTGTGTGTGGTTGTGTGTGTGTGTGGTGTGTGTGTGTGTGTGTGTGTGTGTGGGTGTGTGTGTTGTGTGGTGTGTGTGTGTGTGTGTGGGGGGGGGGGGGGGATACTAGTAATGTGCTGGTTGAGCAGCTGAGTGATCGACAGACAGGCAGAGAGCGAGAGACAGGAGGGGAGAGTGTGTGTGTTGACCCGTCTCTCCTTCATAGACCAGAGTTCAGACACCCACACACACACACACACCCACATACACACACACACACACACACACACACACACACACACAACACACACACACACACACCACACACACACACACACACACACACACACACACACACACCACACACACACACACCACACACACACACACACACACACACACACACACACACACACACACACACACACACACACACACACACACCCACACACATACACACACACAGAGTTTTAATTAGTGCCGTAGTTTTAGTTGAGTGATCAGCTTGTAAAACTAACAATGTTTGCTACCCTCCGCAAAAACACAACAGCCCATTTAATTCGACAAACACACACACACACACACACACACACACACACACACACAACACACACACACACACACACACACACACACACACACACACACAGGTTAAATCAATTCATTTGTGCTTATGGGATGAAACAGTAAGTCGACAAACAGCTCCTGTTATTGACCCGCTGGTATTAATTCTGTCTGATTCAACATTCATTATATATTTAACATTTATTTATATATAATATACGGGACGTGAAGAGCCTGAAGCGCTAACAGAGATTTAGAGATATAACCTCTCCATGTTAGAAAAGGTACAAACACTACACTGTTTATATTAAATGTACGTCAGTCGTGTTCTTATACTATCTCAAATGTTTCCCACTATCTTTAAAGAGTCCCTATCCTACTCTGTATATCAGTATGTAATGCTGCCTTCAGGGACCACAGAACCAGAGAGATGCTGCCTTCAGGGACCAGCAGAACCAGGGAGATGCTGCCTTCAGGGACCAACAGAACCAGAGAGATGCTGCCTTCAGGGACCAACAGAACCAGAGAGATGCTGCCTTCAGGCACCAGCAGAACCAGGGAGATGCTGCCTTCAGGGACCAACAGAACCAGAGAGATGCTGCCTTCAGGGACCAGCAGAACCAGGGAGATGCTGCCTTCAGGACCAACAGAACCAGAGAGATGCTGCCTTCAGGCACCAACAGAACCAGAGAGATGCTGCCTTCAGGGACCAACAGAACCAGAGAGATGCTGCCTTCAGGGACCAACAGAACCAGAGAGATGCTGCCTTCAGGGACCAACAGAACCAGAAGATGCTGCCTTCAGGGACCAGCAGAACCAGGGAGATGCTGCCTTCAGGGACCAGCAGAACCAGGGGGATGCTGCCTTCAGGGACCAGCAGAACCAGGGGGATGCTGCCTTCAGGGACAGGAATACCTGAGTAGAACTGAAATAGTGTTTCTCTCTTCTGTTTCTCTTTGGTCTCTTTGTCTCTAACTTTGCTCCCATCCGTCTCCCCCTCTCCCCATCACTCCACATTACTCCCTCTCCTCTCGATTACCTCCTCTCTCCTCCATTAGTAACACCTGAATCCTTTATTAGATTGAGGAAGTTGGCCTCATAAATCCGCGCCGCAGCGCCGGCTCACTGTTTTTGGTAATGAAAGGATCTGGTTTAAATTCACATTACCTTTGTGATGTACTTCATGCTTGATCATATCGGGCTCTTTGATTTTATTAACGTCTCTGAATGGATTCTACTCTCCCGTCCATCTCGTCTGAACCCACGACGTCTTCGACCTCCGGGGCGCTGAAGGTCGAGCGGGACGGGGAGCAAGAGAGGGAAATACAGACAGATGGATGTATATACCTTCAGTGATCTGGATGTTTCATCTGAAGAAAACAACACGTCTCGAGTCTCAGAGTCTCAGAGTCTCAGAGTCTCAGAGTCTCAGAGTCTCAGAGTCTCAGAGTCTCAGAGTCTCCTAAAGCCTGCAGAGTATAACGTGTTTAAAGAGACTCTGAGACGTCTCAACGAAGACACGACTAGGACACGACGAGGCACGACAAGGATAGGACGAGGACAGGACGAGGACAGGACGAGGACAGGACGAGGACACGACGAGGACACGACGAGGACACGACGAGGTATCTATGAATCGTGGATCCTCATATAGATCCACATATGCTTCAAGTTAAAGTCTTTATCTCTTGATGATCTCTATATTTCATTGCCTTATGGAGAGTCCCACAAACAGGGAGAAGCTGGAGTTTACGGGATGTCTTTGAACTGTCAGACGCTCGTCTTAGAGGTGCTTTTATTTTGAAAGGCTGACTGTGGTAAAGTGAAAAAAACTGGATCAATAAAGTTTTATGATTCTCTGTTTCAACACCAGCAAAGAAATTAGCTTTAATCTGTTTCCACTTTAATCAATGAACACACACACACACACACACACACACACACACACACACACACACACACACACACACAACAGTCAGTTAACCCGGCCCGACCTCTCTGCTGCTCCGCTG
>JAAOOA010002279.1:27500-35000 GCA_012861695.1 Trematomus loennbergii | reverse complement strand
CATCATACGACTCCCTCTATCCTTAACCTCATACCATCATACGACTCCCTCTATCCTTAACCTCATACCATCATACGACTCCCTCTATCCTTAACCTCACACCATCATACGACTCCCTCTATCCTTAACCTCATACCATCATACGACTCCCTCTATCCTTAACCTCACACCATCATACGACTCCCTCTATCCTTAACCTCATACCATCATACGACTCCCTCTATCCTTAACCTCATACCATCATACGACTCCCTCTATCCTTAACCTCATACCATCATACGACTCCCTCTATCCTTAACCTCATACCATCATACGACTCCCTCTATCCTTAACCTCATACCATCATACGACTCCCTCTATCCTTAACCTCATATCATCATACGACTCCCTCTATCCTTAACCTCATATCATCATACGACTCCCTCTATCCTAACCTCACACCATCATACGACTCCCTCTATCCTTAACCTACACCATCATACGACTCCCTCTATCCTTAACCTCATACCATCATACGACTCCCTCTATCCTTAACCTCACACCATCATACGACTCCCTCTATCCCTAACCTCACACCATCATACGACTCCCTCTATCCTTAACCTCATACCATCATACGACTCCCTCTATCCTTAACCTCACACCATCATACGACTCCCTCTATCCTTAACCTCATACCATCATACGACTCCCTCTATCCTAACCTCATACCATCATACGACTCCTCTATCCTTAACCTCACACCATCATACGACTCCCTCTATCCTTAACCTCATACCATCATACGACTCCCTCTATCCTTAACCTCATACCATCATACGACTCCCTCTATCCTTAACCTCATACCATCATACGACTCCCTTATCCTTAACCTCATATCATCATACGACTCCCTCTATCCTTAACCTCATACCATCATACGACTCCCTCTATCCTTAACCTCATACCATCATACGACTCCCTCTATCCTTAACCTCATACCATCATACGACTCCCTCTATCCTTAACCTCATATCATCATACGACTCCCTCTATCCTTAACCTCACACCATCATACGACTCCCTCTATCCTTAACCTCATACCATCACTGTTTTCTCTGGACATGAATGACTTGCCTCATGTATGTCCTGAGTTGAATGTACTAATGTATGCCGATGATGCGGTCATCTTTGTACAGGGGAAAAATACTGAAATAATCTCATCCTGTCTCTCAAAAGCTTTGGACAAGGTTCACCACTGGCTGAACAACATGTGCTTACAGTTAAATGAAAAGAACAGTATGCATGATGTTCAGTAAACGACCAGTCACAATGGAAGGATCTAATGTGTTTTTAAACGGAGCAGAATTAGAACTAGTCCCCACTTCAAGTATCTTGGAGTCATACTGGACTCAAACTTGACTTTTAAGAAACATATCAAGAAAGTATCCAACACAGTTAAATTCAACTTGCAACCTTTTAAACAAATGAGACCTTTCTTAACTGTCAATGCTGCAAAGTCATCCCTCCACTGTATGATTCTATCACACATTGAATACTGTTTCACAAACGGGTCGTTTGCTTGTGCCTCAAACCTGAAACCCATAGAACAGCTGTGAGAGAGAGAGATATCAAGGTGTTTGACAGAACCAGGACCACCACTGTCCCGACCAGCATCTGCCAGCCGACATCCCAATTAATACGGTTTAATCATTTAACCTGTTAAGCCCGAGAGACCCCGGTACCGGGGCCCTCCCGCAACATCTTGCAGGAAACAGTGTCTGAGGGCATGTTAACATTTAATAAACTATGAATGTTGTTTATATCCATGTAACGGGAAGAAACTCATCTAACTGATCATTTTTATTTTTTCAAAAAAAAAAACACAATGCTAACACTGAGCCTCTGAATTAGCAACGAGCGAAAAATGCTAACAGATCACTGCACCGAAAATCACTCACAAAACCTTATTATTATCCTTTCTGCACATCCAACACATCGATCACATCGTGAGGTGAAACAGAATCGATGGGTACATACATTATCACTCTATGATAAGAGCTCTCGACTTTATAAACAAAAACAGACATCAAAACAGGTGGCGCTAGGTAGCTAAAAACGCTAAAATGGCTTACCTGTGTCGTAGTCTGGTCAAAAGTGGTCTTCAATGGCATTAAAGCGATAAAAACGATGCTGAAGTTAATCCATAGGTTAATCCAATGTGTCTGTGTCCTTTGAAATGATTTCTGATCATCCATAAGCATTAAAACTGCTTTTCCATTTCCAGATGCAGAGCGAGAGATAGGTTCACTCTGATGCAAAACTGCATGCGCGAAGCCCCCACCTTTTTTTTTACCGTGTGTGTGGGGGACTCCCCCTTCGATTCTATTGGCTCTAACGGTCAGAAAGAGGTGTCAACCATCAAATCGACCAATGGGTTCCAGAGAAACGGTAAAACCCCCATTTCCACCCAAATGACCCCAGAAGTGGTTTCTTTTGCTAAATCTCTCTAAAAAGATCAATTGTCACTTGTTTTGCATCAATCTTGATACAGGGTACTTATTATATGTTGTACTTTGGATTCCTAAAGCTTTTAGTCTACTAACCCATCATCCAAGGGTAGTTTGCACTATCTGTAAAAATAATTTTTGGACGGACACTATAATTTACAGTTTTTTACTATTAAAATCTGAATTTTCTTTAAAATAAAAAACATCTATATTGATTCTGACTTTTCTACATCCAACTCACAGGTTTATCATTACTTTGAGAAAAAAGATTATTAATTTAACCCTTTTAGAAGATATGGTCATTTGTTCTGGAATGGCATTTTGGAGCCTGAGACCTGAGAAACAGGCTCAGGGCTGAACAGGTTAACAGGTTAATAAATACTACATCAATAAATAGTATAAATTATATAAAAATGTGCAAATATGCAATGCCAAACTGTACTGTGCAAATCACGCTAATAAAGTGCAAACTGTTCACTACTAAAGTGCTGAGTGACATTATTTCTGTGCAAAGGGAAGTTGTTTCATAAAGTGCAAACCCACATGTGCAACAAGGGCCCAAAGCCGTCAGTCCGTAGGAACCAAGTTACCTTGGTTACACGAAGCCACGCTAACATTTTCAAAATGGTAGCTAACGTTGTGTCTTTTCTGCTTTCCTTCTCTCCCGTGCCTGCTCTAGTGTATCGCAGCCTACAGAGCCACCTACTGGGTGGGAGTTGCAACTAAGCATAAACACAACAAATATGCGCGGCGTACCTGATGCGTCATGAGGTGCCGGTACACGGTAATAAGTAACGGTACACGGTAATAAGTAACGGTGCACGGTAATAAGTAACGGTACACGGTAATAAGTAACGGTACACGGTAATAAGTAACGGTACACAGTAAGAAGTAACGGTACACAGTAAGAGTAACGGTGCACAGTAGTAACGGTGCACAGTAATAAGTAACGGTGCACGGTAATAAGTAACGTGCACGGTAAGAAGTAACGGTACACAGTAAGAAGTAACGGTACACAGTAAGAAGTAACGGGCACAGTAGTAACGGTGCACAGTAATAAGTAACGGTACACAGTAAGAAGTAACGGTGCACAGTAAGAAGTAACGGTACACAGTAAGAAGTAACGGTGCACAGTAAGAAGTAACGGTACACAGTAAGAAGTAACGGTACACAGTAAGAAGTAACGGTGCACAGTAAGAAGTAACGGTGCACAGTAAGAAGTAACGGTGCACAGTAATAAGTAACGGTGCACAGTAAGAAGTAACGGTACACAGTAATAAGTAACGGTGCACGGTAATAAGTAACGGTGCACAGTAGTAACGGTGCACAGTAATAAGTAACGGTACAGGTAATAAGTAACGGTGCACGGTAAGAAGTAACGGTACACAGTAAGAAGTAACGGTACACAGTAAGAAGTAACGGTGCACAGTAGTAACGGTGCCACAGTAATAAGTAACGGTACACAGTAAGAAGTAACGGTGCACAGTAAGAAGTAACGGTACACAGTAAGAAGTAACGGTGCACAGTAAGAAGTAACGGTACACAGTAGAAGTAACGGTACACAGTAAGAAGTAACGGTGCACAGTAAGAGTAACGGTGCACAGTAAGAAGTAACGGTGCACAGTAATAAGTAACGGTGCACAGTAAGAAGTAACGGTACACAGTAATAAGTAACGGTGCACGGTAATAAGTAACGGTGCACGGTAATAAAGTAACGGTACACAGTAAGAAGTAACGGTACACAGTAAGAAGTAACGGTGCACAGTAGTAACGGTGCACAGTAATAAGTAACGGTACACAGTAAGAAGTAACGGTGCACAGTAAGAAGTAACGGTACACAGTAAGAAGTAACGGTGCACAGTAAGAAGTAACGGTACACAGTAAGAAGTAACGGTACACAGTAAGAAGTAACGGTGCACAGTAAGAAGTAACGGTGCACAGTAAGAAGTAACGGTGCACAAGTAATAAGTAACGGTGCACAGTAAGAAGTAACGGTACACAGTAATAAGTAACGGTGCACGGTAATAAGTAACGGTGCACGGTAAGAAGTAACGGTGCACGGTAAGAAGTAACGGTGCACAGTAAGAAGTAACGGTACACGGTAATAAGTAACGGTGCACAGTAATAAGTAACGGTACACAGTAATAAGTAACGGTGCACGGTAAGAAGTAACGGTACGCAGATGGGTAAAAATCAGAAGTCCCGGTACTGCGTACCGGTGAGTACCGGCCCAATTCAAGCACTGTATCATGCAGGTTGGAGAGCATGGTAAGTATGGTATCACTGCCTGGTAACTTGACAGTGAGTCAAAGTCACAGATCGCTCGCCTGCTACAGACTGCTATGAAAATGATGGGCTTCAAAAACATCCATCTCTCCAAAACATATCTGAGCAGTCATTATCAGACAGCACAACACATGGGTCTGATCCCCCACATGCTCCATCCAGACCTCCAGCTCCTCTCTGGTAGAAGAGGCAGGGTCCCACGAGCTGAACCGCTATACGCTCTCATTCCGCCTCTGCCCAGTCAGCTCCTCAACAATCACATGGGATGAAATGTACTTTTAAATGTTGGCCATGAGGGTTGTTCAACAGGTCATCATTGTGAACACTTCCTGTTAACACACCACACACACACACACACACACACACACACACACACACACACACACACACACACACACACACACACACACACAACACACACACACACACACAACACCCATCAGGCCGGAGAGGACAGTGTTTCTGAAGAAAGAGAAACCTACCCCCCTCTTTTATTCCTCTTTTCTACATTTACATCCCCCTCTCTCTCTCTCTTCTCTCTCTCTCTCTCTCTCTCTCTCTCTCTCTCTCTCTCTCTCTCTCTCTCTCTCCCTCTCTCCCAGGGAGGAGGCAGATTGCTTTTCTCACCCTGCTCTCTAAATGTCATTTCCCTGCGAGCCCAGAGGAGGAAACCTAAATCATAAAGAATGAAACAATTGAATAATATGCAGTTTCTGCTGTCGTATTAAAGATAAATCATTTAAAGACTAACAGGAACTGAGTTTAACGTTTAATAACAATAAAAACTGCTTTATACAAAAATATTAAATATAACTATCTTTACATACGGTGGCTCTGAAGTGTCAAAACAGCATTTCACAAAACACAACAATCGAGTCAAAGAGTATATGAGAGTGAGAGTGCGTTAATTAATATATTTGGCAGTTTGGAGTAAGTCTGTAGATATGTGTGTGTGTGTGTGTGTGTGTGTGTTGTGGTGTGTGTGTGTGTGTGTGTGTGTGTGTGTGTGTGTGTGTGGTGTGTGTGTGTGTGTGTGTGTGTGTTTCATGTATAGGCCTCTCACGGTAATTAATTTTGTTGGATACATTTTCCCGGAAATGATTGCGATAAACGATAATATTGTCGGCACCGTTGTATGACCATTTTAGACCACTGACATAATGATAATATATAATAATACTATAACTGCTAGTCACATCCTCATGTCAATGGACATTTATCCAGTTCATTTTTATTTATCGTACGATAAGTCAATGAATTGCTTATCGCGACAGGCACACAATAAACAGTGGAAACAAACATGTGTGACTTTCATTAGTGAATGAAACTGTGTGCCCTTTATAGTCTGTGTCCATTATTGTGTATTTGTATATATTGTATATATATCCTATATATATGCTAAGGTCCCGCTGCTGACACGATAGCAGTCATTTAGTGCATGTGTGTGATTAAACCAATGATATCAAAGTCTCACTCCAGCCAGGAGGAGGAGGAAGAGGAGGAGGAAGAGGAGGAGGAAGAGGAGATCAACAGTATTTTCTCCTCATCATTAATCTGAAGACTTATTAAACTTTAAACTGCTCTAACTGATGTCACTGTTTATATAATAACGTGTGTGTGTGTGTGTGTGTGTGAGTGTGTGTGTGTGTGGTGGTGTGTGTGTGTATGTGGTGTGTGTGTGTGTGTGTGAGTGTGTGTGTGTGTGTGTGTGTGTGTGTGTGTGTGGTGTGTGTGTGTGTGTGTGAGTGAGTGTGTGTATGTGTGTGTGTGTGTGTGTGTGTGTGTGTGTGTGTGTGTGTGTGTGTGCATGTGTGAGTGTGTGTATGTGTGTGTGTGTGTGTGTGTGTGTGTGTGCAAGAGTGTGTGTGTGTGTGTCTGTGTGAGTGTGTCTGTGTGAGTGTGTGTGTGTGTGTGCATGTGTGAGTGTGTGTATGTGTGTGTGTGTGTGTGTGTGTGTGTGTGTGTGTGTGTGTGTGTGTGTGTGTGTGTGTGTGTGTGTGCAAGAGTGTGTGTGTGTCTCACCCTGCAGCCATTAAATTAGCACGCTGTCGTCTCGGCGACTGTTTTCCTGTTGCCGGCGATGTGATGATGATGTGTTGTTACCATGGTGATCAGTGAGGCAGAACAGCAGCAGACAGGGGGGGTCAGAGGTCACACACACGCACACACTCTCTTCAGTAACTTCTTTGTTCTGCTGCTTCATTAATGAGCTGCGTTGTGATTGGATATGTTAAGTCTAACTGGCTCGTCCAATCAGAACCAAGCTTTATTCACTGTTAGAAATAAACTTTTAATGTTAATATTTATAAACTGATTTCTTAACGGCGTATCATTCTAATATCTACGGGCTGATGTCTAACCCTCTAACGGGTTCTCTAGAGAAACAACTGTATATTCATTATAAACATCATCAACTTTCATTAACCCTGAAACACAAAGTGAGGAAGATCTTTGGGTCAGAAAGAGAATACATAATACAAATAAACCTGAGTCTAAATAATGAATAAAATAATAATAAAACATCATTACAATTATCTGATAAATATATAAAGTCATTTAAAATACCTAGATATGTGTGTGTTCGTGTGTGAAAGAGATTCTCCTCCAACAGTGCTGCAATACACACACACACACACACACACACACACACACACACACACACACACACACACAACACACACACACACACACACACACAACACACACACACACACACACACACACA
>JAAOOA010002279.1:7500-15000 GCA_012861695.1 Trematomus loennbergii | reverse complement strand
CTATGTAGTCTCTAGTGTCTCTCTGTAGTCTCTAGTGTCTCTCTGTAGTCTCTAGTGTCTCTCTGTAGTCTCTAGTGTCTCTATGTAGTCTCTAGTGTCTCTATGTAGTCTCTAGTGTCTCTTTGTAGTCTTTAGTCTCTCTATGTAGTCTCTAGTGTCTCTCTGTAGTCTCTAGTGTCTCTATGTAGTCTCTAGTGTTCTCTGTAGTCTTTAGTGTCTCTCTGTAGTCTCTAGTGTCTCTATGTAGTCTCTAGTGTCTCCTGTAGTCTCTAGTCTCTCTCTGTAGTCTCTAGTGTCTCTCTGTAGTCTCTATGTCTCTCTGTAGTCTCTAGTCTCTCTATGTAGTCTCTAGTGTCTCTCTGTAGTCTCTAGTGTCTCTATGTAGTCTCTAGTGTCTCTCTGTAGTCTCTAGTGTCTCTCTGTAGTCTTTAGTCTCTCTTGTAGTCTCTAGTGTCTCTATGTAGTCTCTAGTGTCTCTCTGTAGTCTCTAGTGTCTCTATGTAGTCTCTAGTGTCTCTCTGTAGTCTCTAGTGTCTCTCTGTAGTCTCTAGTCTCTCTCTGTAGTCTCTAGTGTCTCTATGTAGTCTCTAGTGTCTCTCTGTAGTCTCTAGTGTCTCTCTGTAGTCTCTAGTCTCTCTCTGTAGTCTCTAGTGTCTCTATGTAGTCTCTAGTCTCTCTCTGTAGTCTCTAGTGTCTCTATGTAGTCTCTAGTGTCTCTCTGTAGTCTTTAGTCTCTCTTTGTAGTCTTTAGTCTCTCTCTGTAGTCTCTAGTGTCTCTCTGTAGTCTCTAGTGTCTCTATGTAGTCTCTAGTGTCTCTCTGTAGTCTCTAGTGTCTCTCTGTAGTCTCTAGTCTCTCTCTGTAGTCTCTAGTGTCTCTATGTCTCTCTAGTGTCTCTCTGTAGTCTCTAGTGTCTCTCTGTAGTCTCTAGTCTCTCTCTGTAGTCTCTAGTGTCTCTATGTAGTCTCTAGTCTCTCTCTGTAGTCTCTAGTGTCTCTATGTAGTCTCTAGTGTCTCTCTGTAGTCTTTAGTCTCTCTTTGTAGTCTCTCAGGATGCAAACCGTTATTACCTGAAAACAACACGTCTGTCAGCAAGTGGAGATGAGTTTCCTCCACAGGATCACACTTCCTCACACACACACGCACGCACACGCAACACACACACACACGCACACATGCACACACACACACACACACACACAACACACACCACACACACACACACCACACACACACACACACACACACACACACACACACACACACGCACACACGCACACACACACACACACCTCACATATCAGGAAGGCGTGTGGTGCAGTGGGTTGTCCGTAGGTGTTCGGATCTGGGGGCACAGGTTCAAACCCCACTGCAGTCAGCATGTCGTTGTGTCCCTGAGACACTTCACCCCAAAGTGCTTCTGTGGGGATTGTCCACAGTATTGAGTATGTGCGTCTCTTTGGATAAAAGCGTCTAACAAGTGACATGTGATGTAATATCAGTGTGTGTGTATGTGTGATATTTTAATAGCAGTGAGTCTGCAGGTAATTACAGTCAGATTGTGTCGGCAGCAGGTGTGACAGAATATGAATGTGAGCGTGTGAGCGTGTGAGCGTGTGAGCGTGTGAGCGTGTGCGCGTGTGCGTGTGTGCGTGCTTGCGTGCGTGCGTGTGTGTGTGATCTGACCCTCCATTAGCAGCTCTGGTGTTGCTGGTTATTAAAGGGTTTGTTTCTTCTCTTCAACACGGCGTACAGACGGGGATCACTCTCATTCTTTTATATTAAAGGTGGGGTAGGTAAGTTTGAGAAACCGGCTCGAGATACACTTTTTGTTATATTCCATGGAATGCTCTTAACATCCCGATAGCAATGAATATCTGAAGTGCTTTGACACCAACTCGCAAATTTCATTGTGTATCATCGCATTGTTTGTTTAAAGGGGACCTATCATGCAAAATGCACTTGTGTACGTCTTTTCTACATGAATATGTGTCCCCGGTGTTCCAGGGAACTCACCAAGTGTCAGAAAACACAACCCTCTCTATTTTCCTCCATACCCAAATCTCTAAAAAAGGGGCTGCAACGGATCTGATAAAAACTGATCCAGATTTGAACACGTTACTGACGTCAGGACGGTGGCGCTACGGCTATTGGGCCAACTCCACCTATCAGGGGAATGTGGGGTTGGGCCACGGCCGGCCATTGCCGCTCGAAAGCGCTGGAGACGCTGTAGTACATATGCCAGGCCTGTAAGTGGCGCTGTAGTCTGCCACAAAAGCAGCGAAGAAGACTTCCCACCCATAGTTACCATGGTTACCCTTCTGTTTATTCTCCGCTGTGGCTTTCTTTCTCCCTCCCCGAGGCAAGCGTTTGCTCCCGCTGCTTTAATTCAATGCAATCCCTCCCCGTCGAGGCAAGCACTGTAATTCTCTCCGGTTAGTCCACCAGCAGATGACAAACACCCACCTCTCCGCCTCTTCCAAGGAACGAGGGGACCGTGTGGCAGAGTTTCAGTTTCAGTTTCTTTCCCCGGTCAAGATGTCCGTCAAAGTTTAAATCTTCCGGACAAATGATAAAAGTGCCGGTCAAAGGTCTTCTTTGTTATTTATTGAGCTTTAAAAGGCTCACTGCTGGCGCTTGCATAGGGCCCAAATGAAAGGTGAGACGGTTACCTGTTTAATTCAGAAACTGAATAGTTAAATAACTTAGGTGCAAGTGTGGCACCCCCGGGATGTGTGACCACATTAATATAATTATTATTATTATTTAGAGTTAGAATATGCCTTTATTTTGTACATCTGTCTATTTTCATTTCATTAACGGGGTTGAGCAATGCATTTAGTAGTATGGCGGAACGTTTGTGTTCCGGGGACTGGTTAGAGGGACGGACTTCCGGTGTTTCCTCAGAAGCAATCTGGAAGGAAACCAAATAACTAGTGATGGCAAAATGAAGCTTTGAATGAAGCATCGAACCACTTTGACAATTGTGTCAGAAATAGGTTCATTTCTGGAAGCTTCAGTTACAGCGACCTCTCCTGGCGAAGTGCAAGGCTGCAGTGGGTTTAACGTATCTTTGCCTTGAAAAATATTCGATGCACACACACACTAAGACTGAATATCATGTTCTATTTGCAATTAAAGATTGATAATTGTGTGTATTGGGTTATTGAGAAGAGACTAGAGAGTGCTGGAATTGTGTTTGGGCGGAGAGGGCCATCAGTTAATAAAGTATTAAAGTTGAAAAGCAATGATTAAACGTTCATCTGTTCTGGGCTTCGAACCAGCTGCGCGGAGGTTATCGCTACTTCGGGCCGCCGGCTCTAACCACTGGGCTATCTATACCTTAAGCTATACACATGGTTTTCATATTCGTGTTAATTGTCTTTTTGTTCACAACTTCTCCACATTGTGAAGTGTTTCCAGAACGACCTATCTTTCTTCCTGGCTTGCTCTATAATGATCCAATTAAAATGCAATACCAACAACAACTCAACAGCAACAACGCAAACTACCCACACATTGCGCATTGTTTAGAGCGGTTATAAGTGTTGAAGCGCTCAAATTCGAAACTGTTTCAACCTGTCACCTGTCAGAATAGAGACGAGGCAGTGCATTGAATCGCGTGATTGGACCGCGAACCAGTCAAGTGATTCATTCAGGAAATGAAGCAGTTGCTGGTTCGGACGTCATATGTCACGTGATTTGAAGCAGTTGCTGGTTCGGACGTCATATGTCACGTGATTTGAAGCAGTTGCTGGTTCGGACGTCATGTCACGTGATTTGAAGCAGTTGCTGGTTCGGACGTCACATGTCACGTGATTTGAAGCAGTTGTTGGTTCGGACGTCATATGTCACGTGATTTGAAGCAGTTGCTGGTTCGGACGTCATATGTCACGTGATTTGAAGCAGTTGCTGGTTCGGACGTCATATGTCACGTGATTTGAAGCAGTTGCTGGTTCGGACGTCACATGTCACGTGATTTGAAGCAGTTGCTGGTTCGGACGTCATATGTCACGTGATTTGAAGCAGTTGCTGGTTCGGACGTCATATGTCACGTGATTTGAAGCAGTTGCTGGTTCGGACGTCATATGTCACGTGATTTGAAGCAGTTGTTGGTTCGGACGTCATATGTCACGTGATTTGAAGCAGTTGCTGGTTCGGACGTCATATGTCACGTGATTTGAAGCAGTTGCTGGTTCGGACGTCACATGTCACGTGATTTGAAGCAGTTGCTGGTTCGGACGTCATATGTCACGTGATTTGAAGCAGTTGTTGGTTCGGACGTCATATGTCACGTGATTTGAAGCAGTTGCTGGTTCGGACGTCATATGTCACGTGATTTGAAGCAGTTGCTGGTTCGGACGTCATATGTCACGTGATTTGAAGCAAGCTTCGAATCACTGCTTCTATGGAATAAGAAGTCCAGGGTTGAAGCTCCGTTCAAAGCTTCAGTGTCAAACTGCCATCACTACAAATAACCCGTGTCCTCATTGCTCCTGTCTCACCTGCTCATTACAGGTTGGTAAAAGGTGCAAAAATCATATGAACCCCCATAATGTTCACGTATATGGTGTGACGGCCCACTAAAAGTGTGGAGTGTTTGTAGCGCTGTTTACATGTTTAAAAGAGTGCATGAATGTGTGTGCGTATTAGCTTAGCTTTCCCCGTGCGGCGCCATCTTGGGGATAACGTGGTCTGACACGGAGATGGTGCGAGTGATATAGTGTGTCTGAAGGCTGAAGTCATATAATTGGGAGTAATACATGCGGGGCCTTGGATCACTCATTGCAATGGTGCATATTTTTGACAACCCATATCGTTCAGGGAGAAGGGGTCTCTCAACCCACCCAGCAGAGGGTTTAAATCTTACTTGCAGCTTCACAGGGAGCGCACGGCACCAGATTATGAGTTTAAAAGACAAGCGCCACCACCTCCTGATGGTCATCCATTTAATCAGGGATGACCTGCAATTTAGAGATGTTGTTTAAAGTAAAAACATACCTGCCATAAGTGATAACTCCTAAATTCAACTACAAACCATTGATGAAATGACTCCTGTCTTTTAAATCCTTGATAAAGGAGGGAGTAACTGTTAGATGTTCGAGCACCCAAGGATCCACACACTGCTCAAGGGGTTAGTTCTGTAAGTAGAGCAGAATTGAAGATAATGAGTATAATGAGCTATGAAATACATAGCAGAGCTACACAGATCCTAGTAATGTTTTGATTCAAGATAATAGTATGTACACAAGTTTCTGAAATAGATCTATAAGACATTTTTAATACAAATTAGGTGTAATAAACTGCAGTAGTAGTAGTACTATAAGGAAGTGAGTTTTGTATCAAGTTTCAGGGAAGCAGAAGTCCCAATGAAAAGTTGGAACCATCTTGAAAATGATAGTTGTAATCGTGGATGAATAAAGAATGGCGCTCCGTATATGACATATTTTTGTAGATAGAGGGTACCCTCACCCGCCTATGCTGAATTACCTCTGTAAAGACTCTGCAGAGCACGACATGGCCAAAAGACCGAGACCAAATGACCTTTGACCCTGACTGACAGTGTGACAAAAGCACTGTCAATGACTGACTCTGGGGTGTACCTGACCGAACCTGGCTTGACAACCAGACGGTATGAGTGTGAATGTATGTCGGCATGTGATCAGTGTAACTGCATGATTTAAAACAACTAACCAAGCATGTTTTTGGACTAACATGTTATTTTGGAGCTCACACACACACACACACAACACACACACACACACACACACACCACACACACACACACACACACCACACACACACACACACACACACACACACACACACACACACACTTGTCATTGTTCAAATGATAATAAACAAACATATAAAGCATATTTGTCCACATGTTGATAAGAGTATTAAAAACTTGAAAGATATCCCTCTAAGGTACATTTAGAACAGATAAAAAATGTGCGATTAATTTGCGATTAATCGCGATTAACTATTTGAATCGACCGACAGCCCTAGTTTAAACACAAAGTTAAGTAGAAAAAGTAAAAGTAATGTTGATAATGAAACTGAACGAAGCATTCAAAATGTTAACTTTATGAAAGCTAATTTGGAGAAAAGAAAGTTTACAGTTAGCTGACAGAATGTGCTATTTCTTCTAAAACAGGAAGTTTAAGATAAACTTGAAAATAATGTGAGATTGAAACTAGCTATTGAAAAGAAGCTATTTCATTCTGAAGAACCGGAAGTTCACACACTTTTAATTAAACATTTTAATTCTGAAAATCCTTCATTTCTGGTTAGCATTAGCATGTGGCTAATGTCACGTTTTCAAACAGTGAATTGAAGGTGAAATGACATGTGGTGTTGTACACTAAACACACTGCCTTTAACTCTCATTTATTGACGCTGCAATACTGTTATTAGGGAATGTTTAAATAACCACAGACATTAGAATGCTGTAATTTAACACCAGAAAAACTACAGGAATTGCCTTGGACCCGCCCCCGTCGACGCCGGCCAATAGGAGAAGACTACAGTTGATAACCCGTGATGGACAGGGAGAATCGTTCTTCACCCTCTGCCCCAACGCGAACGGACCAACAGCTGGGAGGGGGGGGGGCCACCAACTCGCACATTTCATTGTGTATCATCGCATTATTTGTTTAATTAAATGCTGTTCACTTTTATAAACTTCCTTGTACTCTTTTCAGTTTATCCTAGTCTCGGGGTTAAGAACACATGGCAGTTACACAACAGACACGCACAGCGCTGAAGACGAGCCACAGGAAAACACCTCAACATGCTAACAGATATCAACATGCTAACAGATACCAACATGCAGGTCTCCCTTGAAAAAGAGGTCAATGATCTCAATGGGATACAACCTGAATAAATAAGGTTTGAAATTAAATGATGCTAACCGACATTCATGATGCTAACACACATCAACATGCTAACAGATACCAACATGCTAACAGATACCAACATGCTAACAGACATTCATGATTCTAACAAACATCAACATGCTAACAGATATCAACTTGCTAAAGGACATCAACAAGCTAACAGACATCAACAAGCTAGCGAATATCAACTTGCTAACGGACACTCACCGTGCTAACGGACACTCACAATGCTAATGAACACTCACAATGCTAACGGACACTCACAATGCTAACAAACACTCACCATGCTAATGGACACTCACAATGCTAACGAACACTCACCATGCTAACGTACACTCACCATGCTAACGAACACTCACCATGCTAATGGACACTCACAATGCTAACAGACACTCACCATGCTAACGTACACTCACAATGCTAACGAACACTCACCATGCTAATGGACACTCACAATGCTAATGGACACTCACAATGCTAAGGACACTCACCATGCTAACGTACACTCACAATGCTAACGGACACTCACCATGCTAACGGACACTCACAATGCTAAGGACACTCACCATGTTAACGTACACTCACAATGCTAACGGACA
>JAAOOA010002279.1:0-2500 GCA_012861695.1 Trematomus loennbergii | reverse complement strand
GGTTCTGAGGATCTGAGGTTCTGAGGTTCTTAGGTTCTGAGGTTCTTAGGTTCTTAGGTTCTGAGGATCTGAGGATCTGAGGATCTGAGGTTCTGAGGATCTGAGGTTCTGAGGTTCTGAGGTTCTGAGGTTCTGAGGATCTGAGGTTCTGAGGGTCTGAGGTTCTGAGGTTCTGAGGGTCTGAGGTTCTTAGGATCTGAGGATCTGAGGATCTGATGTTCTGAGGGTCTGAGGTTCTTAGGTTCTGAGGATCTGAGGATCTGAGGATCTGAGGTTCTGAGGTTCGGGTTAGGGTTAGGGTTAGGGTTAGTTCATGTGTTGTTCATTGTTAGGAGATGTGTACCTTTGTACCTTGTTTCATTTTGTCACTTTCTGTGTGAAGCTGACAATTGAGCGGCCCGTCCAAAGCAAGGAGGCAGAGGCAGAACGTCCAAATACACCCGGTGTGGGCATTTATTGATCATGGGCACATGATGAACAGTCGTATTAACAGCATCACTCATCCAAATGACTGTCTCCAGCACTATCCCCTTCTCTCAATGAGCTCAACACGCCACCCTTTATAGGCCCAACAATTGGACTGTACCATCAAAAGGGCTGGTATGTGCACAGATGGTTAGCTCAGATAATGAAAACCAGTTAAAGAAAAATAAACATTACTTGGAAATAACAAATATCTATTAATTAAAGTATACTTAATTAATGTATTAAAGGAAAAAATATTATAACCAACAACATCAATGTACACAAATATAAAACCACCCCTGCCTGCATCCTGCTCAATAACCCCACCCGGAACGATAAAACAGGGTTCGCCGTTTCCCCGGGGACTCTTTATGGTGACGGACCTTGGACCGGAGATGGGAACAGGTGGAGGTGAGTGTTATGATGTTAACTACTGCAGGGATGATATGACAAATATATAACAGAAATGTATATTGCTTAGTCTAAACAGTAGTGATGGCGAGATGAAGCCTTATGAAGCTTTCCAGCCAATTGGTTCGCAAAAGTTTTCATCTCATGAGGCTTCATCATGGGCTTCATCTCATGAGGCTTCATCATGGGCTTCATCTCATGAGGCTTCATCATGGGCTTCATCTCATGAGGCTTCATCATGGGCTTCATCTCATGAGGCTTCATCATGGGCTTCATCTCATGAGGCTTCATCTCATGAGGCTTCATCATGGGCTTCATCTCATGAGGCTTCATCTCATGAGGCTTCATCATGGGCTTCATCTCATGAGGCTTCATCTCATGAGGCTTCATCTCATGAGGCTTCATCTCATGAGGCTTCATCATGGGCTTCATCTCATGGGCTTCATCTCATGAGGCTTCATCATGGGCTTCATCTCATGAGGCTTCATCATGGGCTTCATCTCATGAGGCTTCATCATGGGCTCATCTCATGAGGCTTCATCATGGGCTTCATCTCATGAGGCTTCATCATGGGCTTCATTTGAACACAAACCCCCCTGTTGGTCAAGTGTGTAAACAGGCGTCTCAACAGTGAGCTGTATCTCATACCGAGGTCCCAATGAGTAAAGCCTGAGAATAACTCTAAACACGAACATTAAATCATATTTTCATGTTAACAATATGTGTTTATTCCAGTTGAATGATTGTGATTGAAAAGCCTAAGGAGGCTGGTAAACATTGCTAAGAGGGATTTGTATTCCTTAATAATATCGTAAACGTAACCATGTTGTATCCTGAGAAAGGCTGAACCATATCAAAGACTACATTCATGAACTACATCATCTCATTTAGCTGTAATCCATAAGCAATAAAACTGCTTTTTCGTTTCCAAATGTCAAAGCTAGAGATCGGTCCACTCTGATGCTAAATTACATGCGCGCAGCCCCCACCTTTTCTCTTACAACGTGTGTGTGGGACTCCCCCTTCGATTCTATTGGCTCTAACGTCAGAAAGAGGTGTCAACCATCAAAATCGAGCAAGGGGGCCAGAGATATGGAAAAAAAACAATTTTCACCCAAATCACCTCAGAGGTGGGGGTTTTGGCTAAACCTCTCTAAAAAGGTCAAATGTCACTTTTTTTGCATCAATCTTGATACAGGGTACTTATTATATGTTGTGCTTTGGATTCCTAAAGCTATTAGTCTACTAACCCATCATCCAAGGGTAGTTTGCACTATCTGTAAAAAATAGTCTTTGGACGGACACTATAATTTACAGTTTTTTTACTATGTAAAATCTGAATTTTCTTTAAAATAAAAAACATCTATATTGATTCTGACTTTTCTACATCCAACTCACAGATGTAACCTTGCTTTGATAAAAGAAATTATTCATATAACCCTTTTAGAAGTTAGGTGTAGTCATTTGTTTTGGGCATGTCATTTTCGAGCCTGAAACATGAAAAACAGGCTTGGTGCTTAACAGGTTAATTCCATCGTGTCACTTGGCCCGGGTACAGGAGGGGTAATATGGTTATTATTATACATCCATGGGTAATATGAGCGTTGTGGTTCAACCGATCTGA
>JAAOOA010002278.1:0-52838 GCA_012861695.1 Trematomus loennbergii | reverse complement strand
GCGCGTGACAGGCGAGAAGAGTCTGTGACAGACGAGAAGAGCACGTGACAGACGAGAAGAGTCTGTGACAGACGAGAAGAGTCTGTGACAGACGAGAAGAGTCTGTGGACAGACGAGAAGAGCGCGTGACAGACGAGAAGAGTCTGTGACAGACGAGAAGAGTCTGTGACAGACGAGAAGAGCGCGTGACAGGCGAGAAGAGCGCGTGACAGACGAGAAGAGCGCGTGACAGACAAGAAGAGTCTGTGACAGACGAGAAGAGCGCGTGACAGCGAGAAGAGCGCGTGACAGACGAGAAGAGCGCGTGACAGACGAGAAGAGCGCGTGACAGACAAGAAGAGTCTGTGACAGGCGAGAAGAGCGCGTGACAGGCGAGAAGAGCGCGTGACAGACAAGAGAGTCTGTGACAGGCGAGAAGAGCGCGTGACAGGCGGAGAAGAGCGCGTGACAGACGAGAAGAGCGCGTGACAGACAAGAAGAGTCTGTGACAGGCGAGAAGAGCGCTGACAGGCGAGAAGAGTCTGTGACAGACGAGAAGAGCGCGTGACAGACAAGAAGAGTCTGTGACAGGCGAGAAGAGCGCGTGACAGGCGAGAAGAGCGCGTGACAGACGAGAAGAGTACTGACGACGAGAAGAGCGCGTTACAGACGAGAAGAGTACGTGACAGACGAGAAAAGCGCGTGACAGGCGAGAAGAGCGCGTGACAGACGAGAAAGTACGTGACAGACGAAGAGCGCGTGACAGACGAGAAGAGTACGTGACAGACGAGAAGAGCGCGTGACAGACAAGAAGAGTCTGTGACAGACGAGAAGAGTACGTGACAGACGAGAAGAGCGCGTGACAGAACAAGAAGAGTCTGTGACAGGCGAGAAGAGCGCGTGACAGACAGAAGAGTCTGTGACAGACGAGAAGAGCGCGTGACAGGCGAGAAGAGCGCGTGACAGACGAGAAGAGCGCGTGACAGACGAGAAGAGTCTGTGACAGACGAGAAGAGTCTGTGACAGACGAGAAGAGCGCGTGACAGACGAGAAGAGTCTGTGACAGACGAGAAGAGCGTGACAGACGAGAAGAGCGCGTGACAGACGAGAAGAGCGCGTGACAGCGAGAAGAGCGCGTGACAGACAAGAAGAGTCTGTGACAGACGAGAAGAGCGCGGTGACAGGCGAAAGAGCGCGTGACAGACGAGAAGAGCGCGTGACAGACGAGAAGAGTCTGTGACAGACGAGAAGAGTCTGTGACAGACGAGAAGAGCGCGTGACAGACGAGAAGTCACGTGACAGACGAGAAGAGCGCGTGACAGACGAGAAGAGCGCGTGACAGACGAGAAGAGCGCGTGACAGGCGAGAAGAGTCTGTGACAGACGAGAAGAGCGCGTGACAGACGAGAAGAGCGCGTTGACAGACGAGAAGAGTCTGTGACAGACGAGAAGAGTCTGTCACAGACGAGAAGAGCGCGTGACAGACGAGAAGAGCGCGTGACAGGCGAGAAGAGCACGTGACAGACGAGAAGAGTCTGTGACAGACGAGAAGAGTCTGTGACAGACGAAAGAGCGCGTGACAGGCGAGAAGAGTCGTGACAGACGAGAAGAGCGCGTGACAGACGAGAAGAGCGCGTGACAGGCGAGAAGAGCACGTGACAGACGAGAAATCTGTGACAGACGAGAAGAGTCTGTGACAGACGAGAAGAGTCTGTGACAGACGAGAAGAGCGCGTGACAGACGAGAAGAGTACGTGACAGACGAGAAGAGTCTGTGACAGACGAGAAGAGTCTGTGACAGACGAGAAGAGTCGTGACAGACAGAAGAGTATGACAGACGAGAAGAGTCTGTGACAGACAGAAGAGTCTGTGACAGACGAGAAGAGTCTGTGACAGACAGAAGAGTATGTGACGACAAGAAGAGTATGTGACAGACGAGAAGAGCTGTGACAGACGAGAAGAGTACGTGACGTGACAGGCGAGAAGAGTCTGTGACAGACTAGAAGAGTCTGTGACAGACGAGAAGAGTCTGTGACAGACGAGAGAGCGCGTGACAGACGAGAAGGTACGTGACAGGCGAGAAGAGTCTGTGACAGACGAGAAGAGTCTGTGACAGACGAGAAGAGCGCGTGACAGGCGAGAAGAGTCTGTGACAGACGAGAAGAGTCTGTGACAGACGAGAAGAGCGCGTGACAGACGAGAAGAGTACGTGACAGGCGAGAAGAGTCTGTGACAGACGAGAAGAGTCTGTGACAGACGAGAAGAGCGCGTGACGGCGAGAAGAGTCTGTGACAGACGAGAAGAGTCTGTGACAGACGAGAAGAGTCTGTGACAGACGAGAAGAGCGCGTGACAGGCGAGAAGAGTCTGTGACAGACGAGAAGAGTCTGTGACAGACGAGAAGAGCGCGTGACAGACGAGAAGAGTACGTGACGTGACAGGCGAGAAGATCTGTGACAGACGAGAAGAGTCTGTGACAGACGAGAAGAGCGCGTGACAGGCGAGAAGAGTCTGTGACAGACAAGAAGAGTATGTGACAGACGAGAAGAGCGCGTGACAGACGAGAAGAGTACGTGACGTGACAGGCGAGAAGAGTCTGTGACAGACGAGAAGAGTCTGTGACAGACGAGAAGAGTCTGTGACAGACGAGAAGAGCGCGTGACAGACGAGAAGAGTACGTGACGTGACAGGCGAGAAGAGTCTGTGACAGACGAAGAGCGCGTGACAGGCGAAAGAGCACGTGACAGACGAGAAGAGCGCGTGACAGACGAGAAGATCTGTGACAGACGAGAAAGAGTCTGTGACAGACGAGAAGACGCGTGACAGACGAGAAGAGCGCGTGACAGACGAGAAGAGTCTGTGACAGACGAGAAGAGTCTGTGACAGACGAGAAGAGTCTGTGACAGACGAGAAGAGTCTGTGACAGACGAGAAGAGTCTGTGACAGACGAGAAGAGCACGTGACAGGCGAGAAGAGCACGTGACAGACGAGAAGAGTCTGTGACAGACGAGAAGAGCGCGTGACAGGCGGAAGAGCACGTGACAGACGAGAAGAGCGCGTGACAGACGAGAAGAGCGCGTGACAGGCGAGAAGAGTCTGTGACAGACGAGAAGAGTCTGTGACAGACGAGAAGAGTCTGTGACAGACGAGAAGAGCGCGTGACAGACGAGAAGAGCGCGTGACAGACGAGAAGAGTCTGTGACAGACGAGAAGAGTCTGTGACAGACGAGAAGAGTCTGTGACAGACGAGAAGAGCACGTGACAGGCAGAAGAGCACGTGACAGGCGAGAAGAGTCTGTGACAGACGAGAAGAGCGCGTGACAGGCGAGAAGAGTCTGTGACAGACGAGAAGAGCACGTGACAGACGAGAAGAGTCTGTGACAGACGAGAAGAGTCTGTGACAGACGAGAAGAGCGCGTGACAGACGAGAAGAGTCTGTGACAGACGAGAAGAGTCTGTGACAGGCGAGAAGAGCGCGTGACAGGCGAGAAGAGCGCGTGACAGACGAGAAGAGCGCGTGACAGACAAGAAGAGTCTGTGACAGACGAGAAGAGCGCGTGACAGGCGAGAAGAGCGCGTGACAGACGAGAAGAGCGGTGACAGACGAGAAGAGCGCGTGACAGACAAGAAGAGTCTGTGACAGGCGAGAAGAGCGCGTGACAGGCGAGAAGAGCGCGTGACAGACGAGAAGAGTACGTGACAGACGAGAAGAGCGCGTGACAGACGAGAAGAGTACGTGACAGACGAGAAAAGCGCGTGACAGGCGAGAAGAGCGCGTGACAGACGAGAAGAGTACGTGACAGACGAGAAGAGCGCGTGACAGACGAGAAGAGTACGTGACAGACGAGAAGAGCGCGTGACAGACAAGAAGAGTCTGTGACAGACGAGAAGAGTACGTGACAGACGAGAAGAGCGCGTGACAGACAAGAAGAGTCTGTGACAGACGAGAAGAGCGCGTGACAGACGAGAAGAGCGCGTGACAGGCGAGAAGAGCGCGTGACAGACAAGAAGAGTCTGTGACAGACGAGAAGAGCGCGTGACAGGCGAGAAGAGCGCGTGACAGACGAGAAGAGCGCGTGACAGACGAGAAGAGTCTGTGACAGACGAGAAGAGTCTGTGACAGACGAGAAGAGCGCGTGACAGGCGAGAAGAGCGCGTGACAGACGAGAAGAGTCTGTGACAGGCGAGAAGAGTCTGTGACAGACGAGAAGAGCGCGTGACAGGCGAGAAGAGCGCGTGACAGGCGAGAAGAGTCTGTGACAGACGAGAAGAGCGCGTGACAGACGAGAAGAGTACGTGACAGACGAGAAGAGCGCGTGACAGACGAGAAGAGTCTGTGACAGACGAGAAGAGTACGTGACAGACGAGAAGAGTCTGTGACAGACGAGAAGAGTCTGTGACAGACGAGAAGAGCGCGTGACAGACGAGAAGAGTACGTGACAGACGAGAAGAGTACGTGACAGACGAGAAGAGTCTGTGACAGACGAGAAGAGCGCGTGACAGACGAGAAAGAGTACGTGACAGGCGAGAAGAGTACGTGACAGGCGAGAAGAGTCTGTGACAGACGAGAAGAGTACGTGACAGACGAGAAGAGTAGTGACAGGCGAGAAGAGTACGTGACAGGCGAGAAGAGTACGTGACAGGCGAGAAGAGTCTGTGACAGACGAGAAGAGCGCGTGACAGACGAGAAGAGCGCGTGACAGACGAGAAGAGTACGTGACAGGCGAGAAGAGTCTGTGACAGACGAGAAGAGCGCGTGACAGACGAAGAGCGCGTGACAGACGAGAAGAGACGTGACAGGCGAGAAGAGTCTGTGACAGACGAGAAGAGTACGTGACAGACGAGAAGAGTACGTGACAGGCGAGAAGAGTACGTGACAGGCGAGAAGAGTCTGTGACAGACGAGAAGAGCGCGTGACAGACGAGAAGAGCGCGTGACAGACGAGAAGAGCACGTGACAGGCGAGAAGAGTACGTGACAGGCGAGAAGAGTACGTGACAGGCGAGAAGAGTACGTGACAGGCGAGAAGAGTCTGTGACAGACGAGAAGAGTACGTGACAGACGAGAAGAGTACGTGACAGGCGAGAAGAGTACGTGACAGGCGAGAAGAGTACGTGACAGGCGAGAAGAGTCTGTGACAGGCGAGAAGAGTACGTGACAGACGAGAAGAGTACGTGACAGGCGAGAAGAGTACGTGACAGGCGAGAAGAGTCTGTGACAGACGAGAAGAGCGCGTGACAGACGAGAAGAGCGCGTGACAGACGAGAAGAGTACGTGACAGGCGAGAAGAGTGCGTGACAGGCGAGAAGAGCGCGTGACAGGCGAGAAGAGTCTGTGACAGACGAGAAGAGCGCGTGACAGACGAAGAGCGCGTGACAGACGAGAAGAGTACGTGACAGGCGAGAAGAGTACGTGACAGACGAGAAGAGCACGTGACAGACGAGAAGCGCGTGACAGACGAGAAGAGCGCGTGACAGACGAGAAGAGCGCGTGACAGACGAGAAGAGCACGTGACAGACGAGAAGAGTACGTGACAGGCGAGAAGAGCGCGTGACAGACGAGAAGAGCGCGTGACAGACGAGAAGAGTACGTGACAGAGAAGAGCACGTGACGGACGAGAAGAGCATGTGACAGACAAAAGAGTCATTCTAATGTCTAACACGTGGAGAAAGAGATGTCCTGTATGGTTGATTGTGCGTTGATCTGTTGGCAATGCCTCGGGTTCCGGTGGGCATGTAAACAAATGCATAATGCTGCGCTATACTTTGCGGCCTCACCCGTTGCATAGCAACGCTTATTGTTGAGGTGTCTTTTAATAAGCAGGTAGTCATATCATTAGCTAGAACTAGCTAGATCTGATCGATATGGAGATAAACACGAGTCTAATCTGACGGGAGAGATCAGCTGCTGCGACACGCAGCTCTGCATGATCATCTGCAGCGGTGAGCAGAGCAACACACACTTCAGGTTAGAACATCAATTTGTTTTAAAGCTCAATAAATAACAAAGAAGACCTTTGACCGGCACTTTCCTCATTTTGTCCGGAAGATTTCAACTTTAACGGATATTTTGACCGGTGAAAAAATATTCTAACGGGAACTCTGGTGTGTGTGTGTGTGTGTGTGTGTGTGTGTGTGTGTGTGTTGTGTGTGTGTGGTGTGTGGTGTGTGTGTTGTGTGTGTGTGTGTGTGTGTGTGTGTGTGTGTGTGTGTGTGTGTGTGTGTGTGTGTGTGTGTGTGTACCTGGTGTGGTCGTTGGATCCAGAACACAGGATGTGACCCAGAGGATGCCAGGCCAGACTCCAGATCATCCCCTCGTGAGCCATCTCCATCCCCCCCACCTCCTTCTCCACCCTGCACACACACAGATCATGAGTATACGGAGTAGGATTAAAGAACTTAATGAAGTATTAATATATGAGTGACGGTGCGTTCAGGGTCCTCTGGTTACCCGGCGTTCCAGAAGAGCAGAGAGCCGTCAGAGCCTCCGCTGGCGAACAGACCCTCGTGGACCGGGTGCCAGGCCACGGCTGCAGAGAGAGAGAGAGAGACTGCTGGGTATATATACATATACATACTATAACATATCACTATATACATGTCTCTGTATCACGGCTGCAGAGAGGAGACTGCTGCGTTAACCGAATACCAGCGAGTGAGTGATACATTGTGCACTCGACAGGTAATAATGGATTATGACTGAAATGTCACGATCCTGTCCGTCAAAATGACTGACCACGAAAAAGTCTAAAGCCACCACTGCTTGGGAGAAGAAACGAGGCGATGTTTGGGCCCATTTTCGCTCCAATGAGGAGAAACAAAGAGAATGCATTGTTTTATCAGAAGGGAAGCAATGTGGCCAGACACAGGTAACACACCACACAGGTAACACACCACCACAGGTAACACACCACACAGGTAACACACCACACAGGTAACACACCACACAGGTAACACACCACACAGGTAACACACCACACAGGTAACACACCACACAGGTAACACCACCACACAGGTAACAACCACACAGGTAACACACCACACAGGTACACACACAGGTAACACACCACACAGGTAACACAACACACCTGAGCACTCTCTGCAAAGCTGCTCTCTCAATCATTCACCTGTGCTTTCATCAAATAAGGACTAGATATCATCTTATTGTGAAATAAGTTTGACTAAAATGACAAATGATTGGTTTTTGGCTCGTTTGACTGAAATGTTCTATATAATCTGATGACTAAAAAAGACTAAAATGCTCAGACTTTTAGTCGACTAAACAGGAAGTGACTAAATATGACTAAAACTAAAGGAATTTAACACAGGACTAATAAAACTAAAAAAATAGCTGACGAAATGAACACTACCTCAGGTTGTATAATATATATATATATATATATATATATAGAGAGAGTATAGAGAGTATAGAGAGTTACCTGTGCCTCCTTCTTGTGGCCCCTGAACACCTGCAGCCCCTCCCTCAGGTTGTATATATATATATATAGAGAGAGTATAGAGAGTTACCTGTGGCCTCCTTCTTGTGGCCCCTGAACACCTGCAGCTCCTCCTTCAGGTTGCGGATGTCGAACAGTTTGCACAGGTGGTCTCTGGAGGCCGTCAGCAGCCAGTTCCCGTTCAGGTTCCACTTCACCTCCATCACCGTGTTCTTGTGGGCGTGGCTGAGAGCAGAAGGAGGTCACAGGAGGTCAGCAGGGGTCACAGGGGGTCACAGGCATATATCAACACTACACTGAGGTAGGGGTGCATGCCGGTACCCGGTATTACCAAAATACCGGGTACTGTATACGGTATACCGTACCGAAATCAGATCCGGTTTTCGATCCTTTTAAAACATAAATAAAAGTGAGGCGTAATTTCCTTAACCTCGTGCCCAAACCGTCAGAATTACGATGTCAATTTCGCCGTGAAACTCCGCAAACGAGTCGCATTTAGAACATCTAAAGTGTGGCTGCATATGACTGCCAGTCTGAATGGAGGGGTCTGTAACCACTGCCAGTCTGAATGGTGGGGTCTGTAACCACTGCCAGTCTGAATGGTGGGGTCTGTAACCACTGCCAGTCTGAATGGTGGGGTCTGTAACCACTGCCTGTCTGAATGGTGGGGTCTGTAACCACTGCCTGTCTGAATGGAGGGTCTGTAACCACTGCCAGTCTGAATGGTGGGGTCTGTAACCACTGCCAGTCTGAATGGTGGGGTCTGTAACCACTGCCTGTCTGAATGGAGGGGTCTGTAACCACTGCCTGTCTGAATGGGGGGTCTGTAACCACTGCCAGTCTGAATGGTGGGGTCTGTAACCACTGCCTGTCTGAATGGTGGGTCTGTAACCACTGCCAGTCTGAATGGTGGGGTCTGTAACCACTGCCTGTCTGAATGGAGGGGTCTGTAACCACTGCCAGTCTGAATGGTGGGGTCTGTAACCACTGCCAGTCTGAATGGAGGGGTCTGTAACCACTGCCAGTCTGAATGGTGGGGTCTGTAACCACTGCCAGTCTGAATGGAGGGGTCTGTAACCACTACCAGTCTGAATGGAGGGGTCTGTAACCACTGCTAGTCTGAATTATGTAATAACAACACTCACAGCGTGGCCAGGCTCTGCCCGGTCTTCGGGTCCCAGAACTTGATCGGCTGCTGGCTGTCTTTGCTGCCGGAGACCACCAGGCCTTTGGAGGGGTGCCAGTCCACGCACTTCACATCTGCACCGTGACCTACACACACACACCACCACACACACACAACACACACACACACACTTATAGAATATCTACATTTTACATTTATTTATTTACTTTAGTATTTGTATAATCTGATTGGTCAGCTCGCCCACTCTGTCTGATTGGTCAGCTCGCCCACTCTGTTCTGATTGGTCCACCACCGTTACAGCTGAACATCAGTGATCATGTTTTACAATGGCGTTTGTTAGCAACCAGGAAATGACCCCAGTAATGACAAACAGATGAGAATGCTGCGTGGGTCTGGGGGCCGTGTTGGGGGGCCGTTGGGGGGCTCGCTGCTCCGCCCTGTGAGGCTCGAGGAGCTGACAGTGAGAGCTGGGTTACTGGTGCCAGGCTGCGGGTGTGTGCGAGTGCTCGGGCTGATTTTGGGCTGAGTTTCGCTGTGTCTCTCAGACCCCACGCAGCACCCAGGAAAACACACCCAGTAACCCACCTCTCACGCTCCGCTCCTCGAGCCTCACAGGGCGGAGCAGCGAGCCCCCCATAATAAAATAGTCATATAAATAATACTACAAAAATATACTAATACTAACCTCGGAGGATCCTCTCCTCGTGGCAGCGCATGAAGTCCCAGATCCTCACCGTGCCGTCGTCAGAGCACGTCGCAAACTTATTATCTGTGGGAGAGAAACTGACACACACACCACACTTATTATCTGTGGGAGAGAAACTGACACACACACACACACATCATCATCATCATCATCATCATCATCATCATGAATGTGGGTATCAACCTGGCTTCTCTAATGGCCTCCTTGTGAGCCTGGAACATCTTCACGTTGTTCATGTTGGACTGCCAGTACTTCACGTAGCCGCCGTGATCCGCCGTCAGCATCCACATGTCGTTATGAGACCAGGTCATCGCCCGCACAGGGCTGTCGTGGGCCTGAGGACACAGGAGAGAGGAGACGTTAGAGAGACACAGGAGAGAGGAGACAGGAGAGAGGAGACGTTAGAGAGGACACAGGAGAGAGACACAGGAGAGAGGAGACGTTAGAGAGGACACAGGAGAGAGGACACAGGAGAGAGGAGATGTTAGAGAGGACACAGGAGAGAGGACACAGGAGAGAGGAGACGTTAGAGAGGACACAGAGAGAGGAGACGTTAGAGAGGACACAGGAGAGAGGAGACGTTAGAGAGGACACAGGAGAGAGGACACAGAGAGAGGACACAGGAGAGAGGACACAGGAGAGAGGAGACAGGAGAGAGGAGACGTTAGAGAGGACACAGGAGAGAGGACACAGGAGAGAGGAGACGTTAGAGAGGACACAGGAGAGAGGACACAGGAGAGAGGAGATGTTAGAGAGGACACAGGAGAGAGGACACAGGAGAGAGGAGACGTTAGAGAGGACACAGGAGAGAGGAGACGTTAGAGAGGACACAGGAGAGAGGACACAGGAGAGAGGACACAGGAGAGAGGACACAGGAGAGAGGAGACAGGAGACGTTAGAGAGGACACAGGAGAGAGGACACAGGAGAGAGGACACAGGAGACGTTAGAGAGGACACAGGAGAGAGGACACAGGAGAGAGGACACAGGAGAGTGTGTGTACCTGGAGGATGGTCTCGAAGTTGAAGGTGAGTCCGTTCCACAGGGTGAACTCCCCGCTGGAGGCTCCGGTGACGAGCCGGCGGCCCTCAGGGGTCCACTGCAGGGAACAGGAGGTAAACAACAACAGGTCAGTAACCAACAGTGTATAATAACTAACATATATATAATGCTAACCTGCAGGTCAGATAGCTAACTGCAGCATCAGGTCTCTAACCAGCTGTGAAGAACATCTGGAGCATCTCATCTCTCTCTCTTATGCCTTCACTTGGAGACAGACTCTGTGTAGTCACGTCTCATTCTCTTGCTCTATCTGTTCTGTGTGCTGTATATCCATGTTGCTCTGCTGGAGGAGGACTTCAGTGTGTCATCTCCATGTCTCCTCTGCAGCTGCTGAGCACGTGGTGGTGAGAGAGACTTCAATTGTAATAGTATATATATCTCACGACTCACCCTGATCACAAACACGGGACACTTCACTTTGTTGGTCGAGGTTCGACAACTTGGTGGTGACGGCGTTCATCGAGTTGTTCACCATCCCCACAGGAGGAACCAGCTGAAACACACACACACACACAACACACACACACACACACACACACACACACACACACCACACACACACCACACACCACACACACACACACACACACACACACACCACACACACACACCACCACACACACACACACACACACACACACACACACACACACAACACACACACACACACAACACACCACACACACACACACACACACACAGATATTACAACACACACAACCTCATTTCCAATGTTTGGACTGATACTGTAAATACAATAGGATTCAAGACACTGGATCTGTACCAGACAAGGAGCGTGACGACCCTGTGACAGACAGGTGCTGCATACACCTGGCTGCTACAGATGTGCTGTATACACCTGGCTGCTACAGGATGTGCTGCATACACCTGGCTGCTACAGGATGTGCTGCATACACCTGGCTGCTCCATCTCCTGAACTACAGGATGTGCTGCATACACCTGGCTGCTCCATCTCCTGAACTACAGGATGTGCTGCATACACCTGGCTGCTCCATCTCCTGAACTACAGGATGTGCTGCATACACCTGGCTGCTCCATCTCCTGAACTACATGATGTGCTGCATACACCTGGCTGCTCCATCTCCTGAACTACAGGATGTGCTGCATACACCTGGCTGCTCCATCTCCTGAACTACAGGATGTGCTGTATACACCTGGCTGCTCCATCTCCTGAACTACATGATGTGCTGCATACACCTGGCTGCTCCATCTCCTGAACTACATGATGTGCTGCATACCACCTGGCTGCTCCATCTCCTGAACTACATGATGTGCTGCATACACCTGGCTGCTCCATCTCCTGAACTACAGGATGTGCTGCATACACCTGGCTGCTCCATCTCCTGAACTACAGGATGTGCTGTATACACCTGGCTGCTCCATCTCCTGAACTACAGGATGTGCTGTATACACCTGGCTGCTCCATCTCCTGAACTACAGGATGTGCTGCATACACCTGGCTGCTCCATCTCTAGAACTACAGGATGTGCTGCATACACCTGGCTGCTCCATCTCCTGAACTACAGGATGTGCTGCATACACCTGGCTGCTCCATCTCTAGAACTACAGGATGTGCTGTATACACCTGGCTGCTCCATCTCTAGAACTACAGGATGTGCTGTATACACCTGGCTGCTCCATCTCCTGAACTACAGGATGTGCTGTATACACCTGGCTGCTCCATCTCTAGAACTACAGGATGTGCTGCATACACCTGGCTGCTCCATCTCTAGAACTACAGGATGTGCTGCATACACCTGGCTGCTCCATCTCCTGAACTACATGATGTGCTGCATACACCTGGCTGCTACATCTCCTGAACTACAGGATGTGCTGCATACACCTGGCTGCTCCACCTCCTGAACTACAGGATGTGCTGCATACACCTGGCTGCTCCATCTCCTGAACTACAGGATGTGCTGCATACACCTGGCTGCTCCACCTCCTGAACTACAGGATGTGCTGCATACACCTGGCTGCTACAGGATGTGCTGTATACACCTGGCTGCTCCATCTCCTGAACTACAGGATGTGCTGTATACACCTGGCTGCTCCATCTCTAGAACTACAGGATGTGCTGCATACACCTGGCTGCTCCATCTCTAGAACTACAGGATGTGCTGCATACACCTGGCTGCTCCATCTCTAGAACTACAGGATGTGCTGTATACACCTGGCTGCTCCATCTCCTGAACTACAGGATGTGCTGCATACACCTGGCTGCTCCATCTCCTGAACTACAGGATGTGCTGCATACACCTGGCTGCTCCATCTCCTGAACTACAGGATGTGCTGCATACACCTGGCTGCTCCATCTCCTGAACTACAGGATGTGCTGTATACACCTGGCTGCTCCATCTCCTGAACTACAGGATGTGCTGCATACACCTGGCTGCTCCACCTCCTGAACTACAGGATGTGCTGCAAACACCTGGCTGCTCCACCTCCTGAACTACAGGATGTGCTGCATACACCTGGCTGCTCCACCTCCTGAACTACAGGATGTGCTGTATACACCTGGCTGCTCCATCTCCTGAACTACAGGATGTGCTGCATACACCTGGCTGCTCCACCTCCTGAACTACAGGATGTGCTGCATACACCTGGCTGCTCCCCTCCTGAACTACAGGATGTGCTGTATACACCTGGCTGCTCCATCTCCTGAACTACAGGATGTGCTGCATACACCTGGCTGCTCCCCTCCTGAACTACAGGATGTGCTGCAAACACTGGCTGCTCCACCTCCTGAACTACAGGATGTGCTGCAAACACCTGGCTGCTCCATCTCTAGAACTACAGGATGTGCTGCATACACCTGGCTGCTCCATCTCTAGAACTACAGGATGTGCTGCATACACCTGGCTGCTCCATCTCCTGAACTACAGGATGTGCTGCATACACCTGGCTGCTCCACCTCCTGAACTACAGGATGTGCTGCATACACCTGGCTGCTACAGGATGTGCTGTATACACCTGGCTGCTCCATCTCCTGAACTACAGCATGTGCTGTATACACCTGGCTGCTCAGTAATCTCTGCATCAGTAATCACAGGTGAGCGAATCAGAGAGCAGCTGAGATCACAGGTGATGAGCGAATCAGAGAGCAGCTGAGATCACAGATGATGAGCGAATCAGAGAGCAGCTGAGATCACAGGTGAGCGAATCAGAGAGCAGCAGAGATCACAGGTGAGCGAATCAGAGAGCAGCTGAGATCACAGGTGAGCGAATCAGAGAGCAGCTGAGATCACAGATGATGAGCGAATCAGAGAGCAGCTGAGATCACAGATGATGAGCGAATCAGAGAGCAGCTGAGATCACAGGTGAGCGAATCAGAGAGCAGCAGAGATCACAGGTGAGCGAATCAGAGAGCAGCTGAGATCACAGGTGGCGAATCAGAGAGCAGCTGAGATCACAGATGATGAGCGAATCAGAGAGCAGCTGAGATCACAGGTGAGCGAATCAGAGAGCAGCTGAGATCACAGATGATGAGCGAATCAGAGAGCAGCTGAGATCACAGATGATGAGCGAATCAGAGAGCAGCTGAGATCACAGGTGATGAGTAAGGTTAATTAATTGTCACGTTCTCACCTCGTTGTAGCAGCCAGCGTCCGGCTGCAGCGCCCTGAAGTCTCTGTGGTCGCGCTGCCACAGACGGTTCTGCAACACACACACACTGTTTCACTGGAGCTGCACGACACACACACACACACTGTTTCACTGGAGCTGCACACGACACACACACACAGTTTCACTGGAGCTGCACACGACACACACAACACTGTTTCACTGGAGCTGCACACGACACACACACACACAGTTTCACTGGAGCTGCACACCACACACACACACACACACACACACACACACACACACACACACACACACACACACACACCCACACACACACACACACACACACACACACACACCACACACACACACACACACACACACACACACACACACACACACACACACACACACACACACCACAACACACACACACACCACACACACACACACACACACACACACACACACACACCACACACACACCACACACACCACACACACACACACACACACACACACACACACACACACACACACACACACACACACACCTCCTGTGAGGGGTTAGTGATGGACAGGTGAACAGGTGAGTGTTTACCTCCAGGTGTCTGATGACAGAGGGGTTAGTGGTGGACAGGTGGACAGGTGAGTGTTTACCTCCAGGTGTCTGATGACAGAGGGGTTAGTGGTGGACAGGTGAGTGTTTACCTCCAGGTGTCTGATGACAGAGGGGTTAGTGGTGGACAGGTGAGTGTTTACCTCCAGGTGTCTGATGACAGAGGGGTTGTAGTCGATGGTCTTGCGGTTCACAGCCTTCCTCATGCGCTTCCCGTCGAAGGTGAGCTGCTGCATCGCCTGCTGCTGGGCGAAGTCCGGCCTCTTGTAGAACACCTGCCGCGGAGCCTGGTGCTGGAAGCGCGGCATGTGGAAGCGCTGCGGGGAACCGATGTCCGTCGCCATGGTGACTCTCTGTACCTGCAGGGGGGGACAGGTGGGTTAGAGCATAGATATATATAACACTAGATGGCTCAAGGGGAGTCGCAAGCGTAGCTCACCGGCGGCCATCTTGCCACACAGTCAACAACTACTGCTCCAGCTGCTGTAAGGCGAGTGATCTGCACAGAAGTGATCTGCACAGAAGTGATCTGAACAGAAGTGATCTGCACAGAAGTGATCTGCATAGAAGTAATCTGCACAGAAGTGATCTGAACAGAAGTGATCTGCACAGAAGTGATCTGCATAGAAGTAATCTGCACAGAAGTGATCTGAACAGAAGTGATCTGCACAGAAGTGATCTGCATAGAAGTAATCTGCACAGAAGTGATCTGAACAGAAGTGATCTAAACAGAAGTGATCTGAACAGAAGTGATCTAAACAGAAGTGATCTGAACAGAAGTGATCTGCACAGAAGTGATCTGCACAGAAGTGATCTGCACAGAAGTGATCTGAACAGAAGTGATCTGCACAGAAGTGATCTGAACAGAAGTGATCTGAACAGAAGTGATCTGCATAGAAGTGATCTGAACAGAAGTGATCTGAACAGAAGTGATCTGAACAGAAGTGATCTGCACAGAAGTGATCTGAACAGAAGTGATCTGAACAGAAGTGATCTGCACAGAAGTGATCTGCATAGAAGTATCTGCACAGAAGTGATCTGAACAGAAGTGATCTGCACAGAAGTGATCTGCATAGAAGTAATCTGCACAGAAGTGATCTGAACAGAAGTGATCTGCACAGAAGTGATCTGAACAGAAGTGATCTGCACAGAAGTGATCTGAACAGAAGTGATCTGCACAGAAGTGATCTGAACAGAAGTGATCTAAACAGAAGTGATCTGAACAGAAGTGATCTGCACAGAAGTGATCTGCACAGAAGTGATCTGCACAGAAGTGATCTGAACAGAAGTGATCTGAACAGAAGTGATCTGCACAGAAGTGATCTGCACAGAAGTGATCTGAACAGAAGTGATCTGCATAGAAGTGATCTGCATAGAAGTGATCTGAACAGAAGTGATCTGCATAGAAGTGATCTGAACAGAAGTAATCTGCACAGAAGTGATCTAAACAGAAGTGATCTGAACAGAAGTGATCTGCATAGAAGTGATCTGAACAGAAGTGATCTGCATAGAAGTAATCTGCACAGAAGTGATCTAAACAGAAGTGATCTGAACAGAAGTGATCTGCACAGAAGATCTAAACAGAAGTGATCTGAACAGAAGTGATCTGCACAGAAGTGATCTGAACAGAAGTGATCTGCATAGAAGTGATCTGAACAGAAGTGATCTGCACAGAAGTGATCTGAACAGAAGTGATCTGCATAGAAGTGATCTGAACAGAAGTAATCTGCACAGAAGTGATCTGAACAGAAGTGATCTGAACAGAAGTAATCTGCACAGAAGTGATCTGAACAGAAGTGATCTGCACAGAAGTGATCTGAACAGAAGTAATCTGCACAGAAGTGATCTGAACAGAAGTAATCTGCACAGAAGTGATCTGAACAGAAGTGATCTGCACAGAAGTGATCTGAACAGAAGTGATCTGCACAGAAGTGATCTGAACAGAAGTGATCTGAACAGAAGTGATCTGAACAGAAGTGATCTGAACAGAAGTGATCTGAACAGAAGTGATCTGAACAGAAGTGATCTGAACAGAATGATCTGAACAGAAGTGATCTGAACAGAAGTGATCTGAACAGAAGTGATCTGAACAGAAGTGATCTGCACAGAAGTGATCTGAACAGAAGTGATCTGAACTCGCTGAAACCTCGACTGATTTACAAACGGTTTGGTAATGAGCTATGATACAGGAGACACCAAGACATGTTGAAAAAAAAAGTTCATGATTATATATAAGTATGCAGTATCATAACTACATATTTGATGTTTATAAAAAACCAAACCGTTTGAAAATTGAGCAATCTACGTTATTTCAATAGTGCACCATCAGACAGGGGGTGTTTTCTCAATGTCGAGTAAAGCTGCTTCAGAGCCACTATTTCAAGCATGCTACGTCATCGAGTGCCGCCGAAGTACTGTTCCAATCTCCAGCATACTTGGAAATCTACCGAGCCCGGCGTACTCCGTTTGGAGAAATATCGAGGCTGCACATGAGTAGACTCCGCGGTCTTAAAATCCCACAATGCTTTGCGCACGGACCAATTTCCCCAATCTGTGGCGGAAGATGTAAGAGGCGGGGCCTCTCATATGACGCACACCTGCACACTTGCTAGCATGTTCCACTCTTTGTTTTCCAAATGCCAGGAAGTATTCTTGACTCGCTTCTGAAGCAAGATGCTCGGCAGACATGTGCTACCAAGCAGCGTACTCGACATTGAGAAACACCCACAATGTTATGAATGAGGGAGCTGCCTGTGGCAAGATGGCCGCCATGTGGCAACGTCGGTCTCCATTGGCCAGCAGCGCAGGTGAGTCATCTAGTGTTTATATATCTATGGGTTAGAGTATGGTGTTAGATCAATCAGGAGCTTTAAACTAATGTTGGGCTATAAGGAACTACAGCACGGTCACATGACTTCACCCACCGCTAAGCTAATGGAGGCTAATGTTGGGCTATAAAGGAACTACAGCACGGTCACATGACTTCACCACCGCTAAGCTAAAGGTCTAATGTTGGGCTATAAAGGAACTACAGCACGGTCACATGACTTCACCACCGCTAAGCTAATGGAGCTAATGTTGGGCTATAAAGGAACTACAGCACGGTCACATGACTTCACCACCGCTAAGCTAAGGAGGCTAATGTTGGGCTATAAAGGAACTACAGCACGGTCACATGACTTCACCACCGCTAAGCTAAAGGAGGCTAATGTTGGACTATAAAGGAACTACAGCACGGTCACATGACTTCACCACCGCTAAGCTAATGGAGGCTAATGTTGGGCTATAAAGGAACTACAGCACGGTCACATGACTTCACCACCGCTAAGCTAAAGAGGCTAATGTTGGGCTATAAAGGAACTACAGCACGGTCACATGACTTGACACACCGCTAAGCTAAAGGGGCTAATGTTGGGCTATAAAGGAACTACAGCACGGTCACATGACTTCAAGTCACCACCGCTAAGCTAAAGGAGGCTAATGTTGGGCTATAAAGGAACTACAGCACGGTCACATGACTTCACCACCGCTAAGCTAAAGGAGGCTAATGTTGGGCTATAAAGGAACTACAGCACGGTCACATGACTTCACCACCGCTAAGCTAAAGGAGGCTAATGTTGGACTATAAAGGAACTACAGCACTGTCACATGACTTCACCACCGCTAAGCTAAAGGAGGCTAATGTTGGGCTATAAAGGAACTACAGCACGGTCACATGACTTCACCACCGCTAAGCTAAAGGAGGCTAATGTTGGGCTATAAAGGAACTACAGCACGGTCACATGACTTGACCACCGCTAAGCTAAAGGAGGCTAATGTTGGGCTATAAAGAACTACAGCACGGTCACATGACTTCAGTCACCACCGCTAAGCTAAAGGAGGCTAATGTTGGGCTATAAAGGACTACAGCACGGTCACATGACTTCACGTCACCACCTAAGCTAAAGGAGGCTAATGTTGGGCTATAAAGGAACTACAGCACGGTCACATGACTTCACGTCACCACCGCTAAGCTAAAGGAGCTAATGTTGGGCTATAAAGGAACTACAGCACGGTCACATGACTTCACGTCACCACCGCTAAGCTAAAGGTGGCTAACGTTGGGCTATAAAGGAACTACAGCACGGTCACATGACTTCACATCACCACGCTAAGCTAAAGGTGCTAATGTTGGGCTATAAAGGAACTACAGCACGGTCACATGACTTCACGTCACCACCGCTAAGCTAAAGGTGGCTAATGTTGGGCTATAAGGAACTACAGCACGGTCCATGACTTCACGTCACCACCGCTAAGCT
Organism: Trematomus loennbergii; assembly: GCA_012861695.1. Classification (NCBI taxonomy): domain Eukaryota; kingdom Metazoa; phylum Chordata; class Actinopteri; order Perciformes; family Nototheniidae; genus Trematomus; species Trematomus loennbergii. Next base: position 33,986 of record JAAOOA010002278.1, on the reverse strand, counting down.
AAAGGTGGCTAATGTTGGGCTATAAAGGAACTACAGCACGGTCACATGACTTCACGTCACCACCGCTAAGCTAAAGGAGGCTAATGTTGGGCTATAAGGAACTACAGCACGGTCACATGACTTCACGTCACCACCGCTAAGCTAAAGGCTGCTAATGCTACATTTCATTTATTTTTTCCAAATCGTGCAGCCCTAAAATGTATTACTGGCTTTGACTAACTGCTGTGTTTTAGATCAATTATGAAGAATAGTTTCCAGAAAAGTAGACATAAAGACATGTTTCGTGTGACAGCTATCTGCGTGTTCAGCAGCCCAGAGGAGATGGAGATGACAAACTGAAGTCCTCCAACAGAGCAACATGAATATAATAAAGGACATAGCAAATAAAACAGTGCTTTACTTCAGTACAAGTTCTAGGTCCTTGCACTTCACTTGAGTATTCTCATTATGCTACTTTATACTTTCACTTAACTTCATTATGGAGGTCATGTTTTACTACTCCACTACATTTATTAACTAATCGAGTTAGTAGCTCCTTCACAGGTGTCGATTTATAATACAGAATATAAATCCTGATGTATTATTATAGGTGAAGCTACCTAGCTAGCTAGCAGTGTATCAGGTCATTCAATAACCCCAACGTTAGGGGCAACACTGACCTACATGCATTCATCATTAGAATGCAAAATGCAATATTTGTAAATCTGATACGGGCAATGGGAACATTTGCAGTTTAAAGTATATTTTGATGCCAATACGTTTGTACTTGAGTCTGTTGAATGCAGGGCTTTGACTCACAGACCATAATAACCTGAGAGGCTCCAACAGCATCCTGGGACCCAAAGCATGCTCTGACAGAGAATATGAACTGCTACCATCTGATGGAGATTCACTAGTCAGTCTGAAGCATCCTCTGAGCTCCAGTCAGACTGAAGCATCCTCTGAGCTCCAGTCCTCTCAGTGAACACAGAGCTCCAGATCAGATCACGCTGAAGGCTCTTTGAGCAGCTCTCACTGATCCTGATGTGATGTTCCATGTTTGTTTCTCATGTGTTGTGTCTTGATGTTTGTCTCTTGATGTTACACATGGAGCTGCTGGGATGCAAGGAGCATCTCAGACTTCATCTGACCATTGAAGTATTATCGTATCGTAGTATCCTGCACGGTAGTTGAGCTACCTGTGCTGAATAGTTTAGCTACCTGAAGTAAAGTCCTGAAGTTCCTGAGGCTGTTTTCATCACCAACGGAAGCACGAGGCTCCACAGCAGCTAGCCGAACAGGTGGCTAACACTGAGCTAACACGGAGCTAACACTGAGCTAACAGTGAAACAGACGGTATGACTGTATATATATCCGACATATCGCTCGCACTATGGCTGTTTCTGTGATTTTAAGGACAGAACTTCTGTTTGTAAACAACAGCATTGTTTCAAACAGCCCGGGATGCTGCTAACACCATTAGCTCCTGCGGCTAACAAAGCTAACAGAACGCCGGGCTGCTTCTGGTTAAAGAAGCGCTATATACATATATATATATTATCATATTAAACACCACTTTATTATATGAAAGAACGAACTTTACATACAACGAACTTCACAGGAAAGAAACGGCCAGGAAACTTGTCTCATTGTGAGACTCATGTTACTCTGTTGTTAGCCACTGTTGTTTTCGTTTGTAATTCTTATTCTGTCACATGTAAACTGTTGGTTTTATTATTATCTACACTGTATTTGCACTATCCAATGTCATTAACCGGAAAGAAGTTCCTTAAATGTTGTAAATTGCAAATGAAAAAGAAACATCATTAGCTCCTGCGGCTAACGATGCTAACAGGCTAACTGTTAGCTTGTAGCTCATCATGTAAACACACCTCTCTGGTTGTTAGTGGAGATCTCGTGGTATTTAGCAGCAGTAACAGGTGTATTTGGGAGCAGTTTGAGGTGTATTTAGGAGCAGTTTGAGGTGTATTTAGGAGCAGTTTGAGGTGTATTTAGGAGCAGTTTCACGTGTTTTCCAGGTGGTGTTTGTGTGTCTTTAATGTGTTTATCAGATTCAAACCGGTAGCTGTGTGCTAGCAGGAGCTAACCGCGGTGCTCAGAGCTCACCTCAGCCTGCAGATACTCTCTCTGTGTCTCTATCGATCCTCCACAGACTCTCTCTGAGGAAACATGGAAGAAGCTGATTTAATAGATGAATAAAAAGCTCTTTATAACTCCATCATGACGCTTCTCCTGCTTCTTCTCGGCCTACAGAAAGGCATGCCGGGAGATTCTCACAACGGGCGGGATTGGCCATAGGATTGGCAGGACACAGTGCAGCGTCATCGCGCAAAGCATGCAGGGAAATTGAGTTTTGTGATACAATAACAGAATCTGAATCTGAGGTATAGTGCAGATACAGTAAGAGAAAAGAGAAGACATACTTTGAGATAAGATATACTTTATTAATGCTAAATTAAATCTAAAAAAGAGTAGAAAATAAACCGTATTATATAAATTACAGCTAATGCAATATAAAAGTGGGATATTATTTACATTAAGTGAGCAAGAATGGCATATTCAATTAAATATAAATGTGAAATGTACAGTGAGAAGTTATAAGTCCAGCAAAAGATAAAGCAGAGTGAGAAACATGGTATAAACAATATCTAAAATGAAAGAAGCGGCTGGTTCTGTTTGCCAATTGTAAATCAATTGAGAGGAAAACAAAGCGTGTATATTTGAACATGGTACATTGTGATATATTTCAGCATACGCCTCATGGTATAAGGTCTGATAATATAGTAGTATATATATATTTAATTGTTGTAATAAAACTGTTTGATTCAGTTCTGTTTTTACTGGCTCCTGTTGTTATTTAGTGAGTTTCTCAAAATCCATATTTTTGAATAAATAAGTGACTTCTCTGATAAAATACAATCTGACTTATTTTATTTATTATGTTTCTTAGATTTCTAAATTAATGTTTGTAAATTAAAATATAAATCCCTTATGTTATATACATTATTATAATCAAAATAAAGTGAGTTTAATCGAATGAATAAATAGGCTGTCAGTTGGCCAAGTAAAGACATTAAGTGACGTCATCGCAGGGCCTGCCCAATCAGAGGAGACTCTCGGCGTCCCCTGACAACAGAGCGCACGAGCTGAGCCAACGGTCGCCGGTAACTGATCAAATCTCCCGTTTCTCCCCGTTGCTCCCGTTTCTCCCCGTTAAACCTGCGGCAGACCTGCGGACAGACAGCCGGACACACACCTGGGCTCAGAGAACACCTTCCCCTGGACACAGTCACGGTTTGACCCTCCTATCTCACTTCTAGAACTACTTCTGTCACTTTTTACCGGCTAACGGCGGCTAGCTTATGCTACAGCTACATAGCGCAACTATCACTTTGAACTACAAACCGTCAGTTAGATCTAAAAACGGTCAGTTGGAGCTACTGTAGGTCAGTTTGAAATACAAACGGTCAGTTGGAGCTACTGTAGGTCAGTTTGAAATACAAACGGTCAGTTGGATCTAAAAATGTCAGTTGGATCTTCAAACTTATTTTATCATGTCTGTTTTCCGATTCTGCTATAATAGAGCTACTGTCAGTTGGTACTACAAACAGTCACTTTGAACTACAAACGGTCAGTTGGAACTACAAACGGTCAGTTGGAACTGCACACTTGTTTTATGATCACTTTTTACAGGCTAGGCTAGATTCTGCTACAGCTAGATAGAGCAGCTGTCAGTTGGAACTACAAACGGTCAGTTGGAACTACAAACTGCGGTCAGTTGGAACTACAAACTGCGGTCAGTTGGAACTACAAACTGCGGTCAGTTGGAACTACACACGGCGGTCAGTTGGAACTACAAACAGCGGTCAGTTGGAACTACAAACGGTCAGTTGGAACTACAAACGGTCAGTTGGAACTACAAACGGTCAGTTGAAACTACAAACGGCGGTCTGTTGGAACTGCAAACGGCGGTCAGTTGGAACTACAGACGGTTTTTAACGGGAGACACTACAGGTGAAGGTGAGATGAACTACCAGGAGCCACCCTGTCTGTTTACAGAGAACTGGACGCAGCAGGACATGCTAAATGTTAAAAGTTAAACTATACTAAAGAGACAGTATAAGATAAGATAAGGTGTACTTTATTGATCTGAAATTGGGATTTGTTTTGTGTTGCAGCAGCATAAAAGACAAGGCATTGCACATCAGTAGCAATTAAAAGAGTATAAATAAGCTATTCTAAATTGAAACATCTCAAAATATGTCCTAGGTATGTCCTCATTTGCATGTATTTATATTATTATATGTGATAAAGCCAGGTTCTTGTTCCATGTTGTCCTCATGTTACAGTCAGGGCTTTCTCTCTGAATCAGTCCATACATCAGAACACCCTGCCATAAACTCATTCCCTGCATGTTTTAGTGTGAATGGTGTGTGTATCACAATACTTTGGTGTGTGTGAGGTTTCTGGAGAGAGGAGAGGAATACATTTGGAGGTAAAAGTCGTAATAATTAGACCAAAAAAGGTTTAACAAAATCAATGAAATTAGAAATGTTCATAGAAAAAGAACAGATATCACCATGAACCCCATTTCTGACATCACTATTACTTTTTACATTACAAGTTTACTGACATGTTGTGTTAAATATGCTAATGAGGCATTCTGTAATTCTAATGCTAATAGGAGAATGTGCAGACACAGAGTTAGATACTCTGCTGGAGGAGGACTCAGAGGTCCTCTCTCCTAAAGTCTGAAGGAGAGAGGACCACTTTGTTTTCATGTTTACACACATTTCATATTGGGATGGGAGCTAACAGCTAACTGCCAACATGACCTTGATGTTATACAGCAGTGTATTTCATATTACGTTCAGTGATTAGTTATTACACTGCAGACAGAAGGACTGCAACTTGTTCACTATTGTTAAGTCTCTGAGGTGTAGAAAATAAAAATGTGTTAATGTCATTACACACCGTTACAGTGATGTGTGTTTGTCCTCAGCAGCAGTGATGAGCAGCAGAAGCCGCAGGGCCTGGTGAGAGCACACACACACACACACACACACACACACACACACACACACACACACACACACACACACACACACGTATAAAGTATCAGAGGCAGAGTTTAGTTGTTAATTATAATATTAAACTTTATCTATCATCTAACCGCTGTCTCAGCACAAAGAGACGGAAAGGACGGTTCTCCAGAGGGACAGTACAGAAGCCTTCATGGACAAAAGACGAGGGGGTGCAGCGCTCGTTCCTCACACACATACAGGGTCAGGATATTACCATCACTGAACAGCTGACATATCAGTCTGATGGTGATGATGGTGATTTCTCCTCAGGAGGAGAAGCTGCACAGAGTGGTGAAAGAGTTTGGATCCAACAGCTGGCCTTCAGTGTCCCTGCATCTTAAAGTGAGAAGAGCAGATACACGCACACACACACACACACACACACACACACACAACACACACACACACACACACTCAGAGAGAATCCAGCTGCTGAAGTACCGTCTGTGGTGTGTGTGTCAGAGGTCAGAGGGGAGTGTCAGCGGCAGTGGCAACAGATAAAGAATCCTGAGCTGGTGAAAGGGCCGTGGACTCAGACGGAGGACGAGAGGGTAAACACTCAGTTATACACACGTTACACACATTACACACAGTGCAGAGGTCCTCTGTCTCACAGTGCCATCCAGTGGGCCGGCTAGGTACTGCTGAATGTTTAGTTTAAAAAAAGTCACTCCAGAGGCCTGTACTACGAAGCTGGTTCAACCTAACCTGGATATGTTTGAGTTAGCGGTTGGCCCAATCCAAAACATACGCACTCTCGCTAAGCTGTACTACGACGCTGGTTATCAAGTGGAACGCTCAAGCCAGCCGTGTCCTATCTAGTTAGGTGCACGTTCACATGAAAGGGGTGGTATCTGGAGCATTCGACCAATCACAAACATGGACAAGCGTACTGACAGCGCAGCGTCATACTTCCTGAATGAAAAGTGAACTTTAATATTAGTCAAATATGAAGAAGTTAAACTTTAAACATCCATGACTTAAACACTTTATCCAGGATCAAAGCCACATAGCTGCACCTGCAAGGTGAATACAGCTGTAACAGAGAAAGTGTTTGAATGCGTACATTAACAGGTTTATGATATCACTGCCCCGTCTAAGACACGATCTGACTTTCATTACATTTGACTCCAGTGTTTCATCAACTTAATGTGTTGCTTAAAATAATACTTCTGCATCCAGTATGTGACACTGTGAGTGTTGCACGGCCAGATACGGCTCAGCTGACTCAGATAAGGAAATATATGATACATTATGATGTGATATGATATGAATGATAATGGGACACATCGACGTCTGCACTCACAGTGCCGCGGACTGTACGTAATGTTACTCTGATCCGGTTACTTATGTTGTGGCAGATATTTAAGTAAGCTTTCTTAACGCTAATGTTATAATAGTCAGATTGCTCTGAAGATGGGAGGAGGGGATATTCTATTAATGTTCACGTTCACACAGTCAGGTGATTTTTGCCGGCCGTCTAACCTGCTCCGGACCAGGTTTGCTGCTCAGCATAAGTTACCATGGAAATCTAGCCTGCTAAAAAGAGAACCAGCGTCGTAGGACCGGAAAGCCCGAGATTTCCCTGAAGTCAGCTAAGAGAACATCCTGCTTCGTAGTACAGGCCTCTGCTCAGCTCTGAACATGCTCTGTGTTTTTAAAACATCACCGCAGAACAGCTGACTTTTTGAAATTGGAAGATGTTCAGATTTCCAACGTTCACAACATTTTTTATCTCAAAAATATTCTGCTTTAATTCCCTTCATATTAAATGTCACTGCACTCAGAGAACAGTTGGCTCCCTGCTCTCTGCACACAGAGCGAGGCAGCTGTATCAACAGCTCCATACTCTACATGTATATATATTATATATACATATTGGTACAGAACCAACAACTAGAAACACAGACTGTCTCTGATGACGCCTGCAATATGGAGTCAGACGAGTGTTGGGGAAATCTCTCACAGCGCCGCCCTGATGATCTCAGAGCAGGACTGTTCCTCAGAAGAGTGACGTGGGACACAACCCTGCGCCAGGTAAAGCTCCACACTCTGTTTACCTGTGAGCATGTGATGTCACTTCCTGTGCAGGTCATCGATCTGGTGCAGAATTACGGCGTGAAGCGCTGGTCGCTCATCGCCAAGCACCTGCTGAGCCGCAACGGGAAGCAGTGCCGCGAGCGCTGGCACAACCACCTGAACCCTGCGGTGAAGAAGAGCGGCTGGACGCTGCAGGAGGACCGCATCATCTGCCAGGCGCACAGCATGCTGGGAAACCGCTGGGCCGACATGTCCAAGCTCATGCCCGGCAGGTAGAAACAGTCACAGAAGCTACAGTCGTGCTAATGTTAGCATGTTACTCTGAGGCCTCGCTTCAAATCAGGATGAAATATTTATTCATATATTTCATACTTTCACTCATAACCAACAAACAGACCAATACTATTCAGTTCAACCCTTTAAACGCCACTGTTTTGAAGACAACAGTGGCGTTATGTAAACAACAGTGGCATTATGTAAACAACAGTGGCGTTATGTTCTGTAAACAACAGTGGCGTTATGTAAACAACAGTGGCATTATGTAAACAACAGTGGCGTTATGTTCTGTAAACAACAGTGGCGTTATGTAAACAACAGTGCGTTATGTAAACAACAGTGGCGTTATGTTCTGTAAACAACAGTGGCGTTATGTAAACAACAGTAGCGTTATGTTCTGTAAACAACAGTGGCGTTATGTTCTGTAAACAACAGTGGCGTTATGTAAACAACAGTGGCGTTATGTTCTGTAAACAACAGTGGCGTTATGTAAACAACAGTGGCGTTATGTTCTGTAAACAACAGTGGCGTTATGTAAACAACAGTGGGTTCTGTAAACAACAGTGGCGTTATGTAAACAACAGTGGCGTTATATTCTGTAAACAACAGTGGCGTTATGTTCTGTAAACAACAGTGGCGTTATGTTCTGTAAACAACAGTGGCGTTATGTAAACAACAGTGGCGTTATATTCTGTAAACAACAGTGGCGTTATGTTCTGTAAACAACAGTGGCGTTATATTCTGTAAACAACAGTGGCGTTATGTTCTGTAAACAACAGTGGCGTTATGTAAACAACAGTGGCATTATGTAAACAACAGTGGCGTTATGTTCTGTAAACAACAGTGGCGTTATATTCTGTAAACAACAGTGGCGTTATGTAAACAACAGTGGCGTTATGTTCTGTAAACAACAGTGGCGTTATATTCTGTAAACAACAGTGGCGTTATGTAAACAACAGTGGCGTTATATTCTGTAAACAACAGTGGCGTTATGTAAACAACAGTGGCGTTATGTAAACAACAGTGGCGTTATGTTCTGTAAACAACAGTGGCGTTATGTAAACAACAGTGGCGTTATATTCTGTAAACAACAGTGGCGTTATGTAAACAACAGTGGCGTATATTCTGTAAACAACAGTGGCATTATGTAAACAACAGTGGCGTTATGTTCTGTAAACAACAGTGGCGTTATGTAAACAACAGTGGCGTTATGTTCTGTAAACAACAGTGGCGTTATGTAAACAACAGTGGCGTTATGTTCTGTAAACAACAGTGGCGTTATGTTCTGTAAACAACAGTGGCGTTATGTTCTGTAAACAACAGTGGCGTTATGTTATGTAAACAACAGTGGCGTTATGTTCTGTAAACAACAGTGGCGTTATGTAATCACGTGTTGTTAGGGTGGAACTGAGAGTGTGTTCTAAATCCCAGGACCGATAACTCCATCAAGAACCACTGGAACTCCACTCTGAAGAGGAAGGTGGAGAAGGAGGGCTACCTGCAGGTGCTGCTCCTCCACTCCTCCTCCAGGCCCCCCCGCACTGCCAGCATCCCCAGCAAGGTAACACACACACACACACACACACACACACACACACAAACACACACACACACACCCTCTGCAGTGTAGACATCAGAGCTGGGAAGTAGTGGAGTACAAATACTTTGTACTTAAGTACATGTTTCTGGTATCAGTACTTTACTCCACTACTTATTTTTCTGACGACTTTTACTTCTACTTCTTACATGTTGAACCCAAATACCTGTACTTTCTACTTCTTACATGTTGAACACAAATACCTGTACTTTCTACTTCTTACATGTTGACCCAAATACCTGTACTTTCTACTTCTTACATGTTGAACCCAAATACCTGTACTTTCTACTTCTTACATGTTGAACACAAATACCTGTACTTTCTACTTCTTACATGTTGAACACAAATACCTGTACTTTCTACTTCTTACATTGAACCCAAATACCTGTACTTTCTACTTCTTACATGTTGAACCAAATACCTGTACTTTCTACTTTTACATGTTGAACCCAAATACCTGTACTTTCTACTTCTTACATGTTGAAACACAAATACCTGTACTTTCTACTTCTTACATTTGAACACAAATACCTGTACTTTCTACTCTACATGTTGAACCCAAATACCTGTACTTTCTACTTCTTACATGTTGAACACAAATACCTGTACTTTCTACTCACATGTGAACCAAATACCTGTACTTTCTACTTCTTACATGTTGAACACAAATACCTGTACTTTCTACTTCTTACATTTTGACACACAAATACCTGTACTTTCTACTTGAGTACAGGATGTGTACTTCTACTTGAGTACAGGATGTGTACTTCTACTTGAGTACAGGATGTGTGCACTTTAACATCTCTGGATGACTCCAACGATGATGTGTCTCTGCAGGCGGACAGCGTCTCCACCGTGAAGGACGAGTCGGATCAGAGCCTGTGCTCTGGCGACCCCCCCGCCTCCTCCTCAGGTTACTCCTCCTCACTGAGCATGTGCGAGCTGACGGCGCCCGTGGAGCTGATGGAGGCGGTACATCACACTAATATCACACTGAAACCGCTGTTTTTACAATATCAAAGACCCACAAAAAACTGAGAGGAAATGAATGTTCAGAAACAGCTCATTCAGAAAACAGCTCAAAGTGATCTGAGGACGGTCACAGCTCACCTGATGGCAGCTTCAGTTACCTTACATTTGATTTCCAATCAATAAAGCCTTTTGCTGTCAGGTAAAGAAAGCTGAAACAAATCCACTTCCATTTGGATGAACTGCTCCCGCTTTGGCTCTAACACTTTCAGAGTGATTTCACTTTCTAACCTACAGCCATCTCCAGTGTGGAAACGTTCAAAGTGGATTTAATAAAAACTAGTTTTTTAGATACGTCAGAGATTCAGATCTATTAGAACATCTCTAAATATAAATAAGATGTGCTTTCACACAGCTGGAGTCATCTTTAATGTTTTCTCTCATGTTTGAAGATATATATATAATATATACTCACTGTCTCCCCTGGTCTCTCCTGTTCTCCTGGTCTCACCTGGTCTCACCTGGTCTCCCTGATCTCCCCTGGTCTCACCTGGTCTCCCCTGTTCTCCCCTGATCTCACCTGGTCTCCCCTGGTCTCCCTGATCTCACCTGGTCTCCCCTGGTCTCACCTGGTCCCTGATCTCACCTGGTCTCCCCTGATCTCACCTGGTCTCACCTGGTCTCCCCTGGTCTCCCCTGATCTCACCTGTTCTCCCTGATCTCACCTGTCTCCCTGATCTCACCTGGTCTCCCCTGTTCTCCCCTGATCTCACCTGGTCTCACCTGGTCTCCCCTGATCTCACCTGGTCTCCCCTGTTCTCCCCTGATCTCCCCTGTCCTCCCCTGATCTCACTGATCTCCCCTGATCTCCCCTGTCCTCACCTGATCTCACCTGTCTCCCCTGTTCTCACCTGGTGTCCCCCTGGTCTCACCTGTTCTCACCTGTTCTCCCCTGATCTCACCTGTTCTCACCTGATCTCACCTGATCTTCCCTGATCTCACCTGATCTCACCTGATCTTCCCTGATCTCACTGTTCTCACCTGGTCTCACCTGATCTCACCTGGTCTCCCCTGGTCTCACCTGTTCTCACCTGTTCTCCCTGATCTCACCTGATCTTCCCTGATCTCCCCACCTGATCTCACCTGATCTTCCCTGGTCTTCACCTGTTCTCACCTGTTTCTCCCCTGATCTCCCCTGGTCTCACCTGGTCTCCCCTGTTCTCCCTGATCTCACCTGGTCTCCCCTGGTCTCCCCTGATCTCACCTGGTCTCCCCCTGGTCTCACCTGGTCTCCCCTGATCTCACCTGGTCTCTCCCTGATCTCCCATGGTCTCCCCTGGTCTCCCCTGGTCTCCCCTGATCTCACCTGTTCTCCCCTGATCTCACCTGGTCTCCCCTGATCTCACCTGGTCTCCCCTGTTCTCCCCTGATCTCACCTGGTCTCACCTGGTCTCCCCTGATCTCACCTGGTCTCCCCTGTTCTCCCCTGATCTCCCTGTCCTCCCCTGATCTCACCTGTCTCCCTGATCTCCCCTGTCCTCACCTGATCTCACCTGGTCTCCCCTGTTCTCACCTGATCTCACCTGGTCTCCCCTGTTCCCTGGTGTCCCTGGTCTCACCTGTTCTCACCTGTTCTCCCCTGATCTCACCTGTTCTCACCTGATCTCACCTGATCTTCCCTGATCTCACCTGATCTCACCTGATCTTCCCTGGTCTCACCTGTTCTCACCTGTTCTCCCCTGACTCACCTGATCTCACCTGGTCTCCCCTGATCTCACCTCACCTGTTCTCCCTGATCTCACCTGTCTCACCTGGCCCTCCCCTGATCTCACCTGATCTCCCCTGATGCAGAGTGTGGAGACGTGGAGCTGTGGACAGGAAGTGAGCTCCTCGCTGAGCGGGCTGTACCGAGAGGACGGACACCGTCAGTCATGGACCAGGGCCGCAGCTACGTAAGAAACCAACCAGGACACAGACACACACACACACAGACCCACACACACACACAGACCCACACACAGACCCACACACACACACAGACCCACACACACAGACCCACACACACACACAGACCCACACACACACAGACCCACACACACACACAGACCCACACACACACAGATCCACACACACACACAACACACAGACCCACACACACACATACCCACACAGACCCACACACACACACACAGATCCACACACAGACACACACACACACAGACCCACACACACACCACAGACCCACACACACACACACAGACCCACACACACATACCCACACACACACACACACAACAGATCCCACACACAGACCCACACACACACACACACACAGATCCACACACAGACACACACCACACACAGACCCACACACACACACACAGACCCACACACACACACAGACCCACACACACATACCCACACCACACACACCACAGACCCACACACACAGACCCACACACACACACACACACAGATCCACACACAGACAACACACACACACACAGACCCACACACACACACACAGACCCACACACACACAGATCCACACACACACACAGACTCACACACACACACAGATCCACACACACACACACACACACAGACCCACACACACACAGACCCACACACCACACACACACACACCACACACACACACACACACACACACCACACACACATACCCACACACACACCACACACACAGACCCACACACACACACACAATCCACACACACACACAGACCCACACACACACACAGATCCACACACACACACAGATCCACACACACACACACAACACACAACAGACCCACACACACACAGACACACACACACACACAGATCCACACACACACACACACACACAGACCCACACACACACACAGACCCACACACACACAGATCCACACACAGACCCACACACACACACAGACCCACACAACATACACACACCACACAGATCCACACACACACAACACACACCACACACAGACCCACACACACACACAGATCCACACACAGACCACACACACCACAGACCCACACAGACCCACACACAGACCCACACACACACACAGACCCACACACACACACACAGACCCACACACACACACAGACCCACACACACACACAACCCACACACACACACAGACCCACACACACACACACAGACCCACCACACAGTGTTATCAGCAGTGTCTTCTTCCTACCTGGTCACGGCACAGAGGGAATCAGAGAGAGATAAACGAGAGGAAGATATCAGTCAAAGCTGTCAGTTGTTCTTAGATCTTAGCGCCAGATGACTTTTGTTAGTTTGATGACATTACGTCTAAAAGTCTGGGCGTTTTATTCTGCTCTTAGTCAAAGACTACCCTTGAATACTGTCAATGAAAACTGATTGAGTGTGAGAGTATGGAACCTGTCCTCCTACAAACAGACACACACTGATGTGAAGGACACACACAACATCTCACCTGAGTCAAACCCAGTCAGCTGACCTAACCCCCCCCCCCCCCCCCTGTGTTTGCAGGTGTTGGGGCTCAGGGAGCAGCTGGGCAGCAGCAGCCAGGACGCAGCCTGCTTCATGGACGCCTCCTCCTGGAGCAGAGGCAGCATGGGGGGGGCTCTGAGCTTCTCCCCCTCTGAGGTGAGGAGCTGAGACTCTGATGTGTGTGTGTGTGTGTGTGTGTGTGTGTGTGTGTGTGTGTGTGTGTGTGTGTGTGTGTGTTGTGTGTGTGTGTGTGTGTGTGTGTGTGTGTGTGTGTGTGTGTGTGTGTGTGTGTGTGTGTGTGTGTGTGTGTGTGTGTGTGTGTGTGTGTGTGTGTGTGTGTGTGTGTGTGTGTGTGTGTGTGTGTGTGTGTGTGTGTGTGTGTGTGTGTGTGTGTGTGTCCTCAGCTCTTCAGCCTGCTGGTGTGTGTGTGTCCTCAGCTCTTCAGCCTGTGTGGTGTGGAGGATCTGAAGTCACAGCGTCCGGTTCTCACCTCGACCCCCGTCTGCGCCCGCAAACACCCCAGCAGCCCCCCCAGCAGGAGGGCTCTCTGACCTGCAGCAGCCGGTGCGTCTCTGAGGATCTCACACACTCACACACACAGTCGCTCATTTACAGGACACACACACACAGTTCAGAGTGAAGTCTCAGAGGGCAGGGGTCACCTGGTGGATCACTGTGGCTGCAGGTGAGCTCACTACCTGTTGGTGTGGAGAGAGGAGGAGCCTCGACACAAACATATATCTTTGTCACTCTGTCAGGATTCCTTTCCTGAAACTGCACCACGTTTATCTCAGAGTCTTTTCCTTGTTTCCGGTTTAATCTGAAGACATATCAAAGGTTGCTTTTCATAAATCTACATTTGAGATGTTCAGACCGGTCTCTGATCAGCTGATTTGTGTTCAGGACCCCGGCAGAGACCAGAGAGCGGATCAGAGCGCTGTGGATGTCTGCTCCTCAGACCCCGACCCCCTGAAGATCAGCAGGAAGGGTCGGATCAGGTGAGGCTCTGTGAGGGTACAGGTGCTGCTCCCCGCCCCCCCCCCCCCTGCTGTGTGTTAGGTTGTGTGACTGTGTGTCAGGTTGTGTGACTGTGTGTCATGTTGTGTGACTGTGTGTCAGGTTGTGTGACTGTGTGTCATGTTGTGTGACTGTGTGTCAGGTTGTGTGACTGTGTGTCAGGTTGTGTGACTGTGTGTTAGGTTGTGTGACTGTGTGTCATGTTGTGTGACTGTGTGTTATGTTGTGTGACTGTGTGTCATGTTGTGTGACTGTGTGTCATGTTGTGTGACTGTGTGTCAGGTTGTGTGACTGTGTGTCAGGTTGTGTGACTGTGTGTTAGGTTGTGTGACTGTGTGTCATGTTGTGTGACTGTGTGTCATGTTGTGTGACTGTGTGTTAGGTTGTGTGACTGTGTGTCATGTTGTGTGACTGTGTGTCATGTTGTGCGACTGTGTGTCAGGTTGTGCGACTGTGTGTTATGTTGTGTGACTGTGTGTCATGTTGTGCGACTGTGTGTCAGGTTGTGTGACTGTGTCAGGTTGTGTGACTGTGTCATGTTGTGTGACTGTGTGTCATGTTGTGTGACTGTCATGTTGTGTGACTGTGTGTCAGGTTGTGTGACTGTGTGTCATGTTGTGTGACTGTGTCATGTTGTGTGACTGTGTCATGTTGTGCGACTGTGTGTCAGGTTGTGCGACTATGTGTCATGTGCGACTGTGTGTCAGGTTGTGCGACTGTGTGTCAGGTTGTGCGACTGTGTGTCAGGTTGTGCGACTGTGTGTCAGGTTGTGTGACTGTGTGTCAGGTGTGTGACTGTGTGTCAGGTTGTGCGACTGTGTGTTATGTTGTGCGACTGTGTGTCAGGTTGTGCGACTGTGTGTTATGTTGTGCGACTGTGTGTTAGGTTGTGCGACTGTGTGTTATGTTGTGCGACTGTGTGTTAGGTTGTGCGACTGTGTGTTATGTTGTGCGACTGTGTGTTAGGTTGTGTGACTGTGTGTCATGTTGTGTGACTGTGTGTCAGGTTGTGTGACTGTGTGTTAGGTTGTGTGACTGTGTGTCATGTTGTGTGACTGTGTGTTATGTTGTGTGACTGTGTGTTAGGTTGTGCGACTGTGTGTTATGTTGTGCGACTGTGTGTCAGGTTGTGTGACTGTGTCAGGTTGTGTGACTGTGTCAGGTTGTGTGACTGTGTTATGGTGTGTGACTGTGTGTCAGGTTGTGTGACTGTGTTATGTTGTGTGACTGTGTGTCAGGTTGTGTGACTGTGTCAGGTGTGTGACTGTGTGTCAGGTTGTGTGACTGTGTGTCAGGTTGTGTGACTGTGTGTCAGGTTGTGTGACTGTGTGTTAGGTTGTGTGACTGTGTGTCAGGTTGTGTGACTGTGTGTTATGGTGTGTGACTGTGTGTCAGGTTGTGTGACTGTGTGTCAGGTTGTGTGACTGTGTGTTAGGTTGTGTGACTGTGTGTCAGGTTGTGTGACTGTGTGTTATGGTGTGTGACTGTGTGTCAGGTTGTGTGACTGTGTGTTATGGTGTGTGACTGTGTGTCAGGTGTGTGACTGTGTGTCAGGTTGTGTGACTGTGTGTTATGGTGTGTGACTGTGTGTCAGGTTGTGTGACTGTGTGTCAGGTTGTGTGACTGTGTCAGGTTGTGTGACTGTGTGTATGTGTGTGACTGTGTGTCAGGTTGTGTGACTGTGTGTCAGGTTGTGTGACTGTGTGTTATGGTGTGTGACTGTGTGTCAGGTTGTGTGACTGTGTGTCAGGTTGTGTGACTGTGTTTATGTGTGTGACTGTGTGTCAGGTTGTGACTGTGTGTCAGGTTGTGTGACTGTGTGTCATGTTGTGTGACTGTGTGTCATGTTGTGTGACTGTGTGTCATGTTGTGTGACTGTGTGTTAGGTTGTGTGACTGTGTGTCAGGTTGTGTGACTGTGTTATGTTGTGTGACTGTGTTATGTTGTGTGACTGTGTGTCATGTTGTGTGACTGTGTGTCATGTTGTGTGACTGTGTTATTTGTGTGACTGTGTGTCATGTTGTGTGACTGTGTGTCATGTTGTGTGACTGTGTTATGTTGTGTGACTGTGTGTCATGTTGTGTGACTGTGTTATGTGTGTGTGACTGTGTGTCATGTTGTGTGACTGTGTGTTGTTGTGTGACTGTGTGTCATGTTGTGTGACTGTGTTATGTTGTGTGACTGTGTGTCATGTTTGTGTGTGACTGTGTTATGTTGTGTGACTGTGTGTCATGTTGTGTGACTGTGTGTCATGTTGTGTGACTGTGTGTCAGGTTGTGTGACTGTGTGTCAGGTTGTGTGACTGTGTGTTAGGTTGGTGAGACTGTGTGTCATGTTGTGTGACTGTGTGTCATGTTGTGTGACTGTGTGTTAGGTTGTGTGACTGTGTGTCATGTTGTGTGACTGTGTGTCATGTTGTGCGACTGTGTGTCAGGTTGTGCGACTGTGTGTTATGTTGTGTGACTGTGTGTCATGTTGTGCGACTGTGTGTCAGTTGTGTGACTGTGTCATGTTGTGTGACTGTGTGTATGTTGTGTGACTGTGTGTCATGTTGTGTGACTGTGTGTCATGTTGTGTGACTGTGTGTCAGGTTGTGTGACTGTGTGTCAGGTTGTGTGACTGTGTGTTAGGTTGTGTGACTGTGTGTCATGTTGTGTGACTGTGTGTCATGTTGTGTGACTGTGTGTTAGGTTGTGTGACTGTGTGTCATGTTTGTGACTGTGTGTCATGTTGTGCGACTGTGTGTCAGGTTGTGCGACTGTGTGTTATGTTGTGTGACTGTGTGTCATGTTGTGCGACTGTGTGTCAGGTTGTGTGACTGTGTCAGGTTGTGTGACTGTGTCATGTTGTGTGACTGTGTGTCATGTTGTGTGACTGTCATGTTGTGTGACTGTTGTCAGGTTGTGTGACTGTGTGTCATGTTGTGACTGTGTCATGTTGTGTGACTGTGTCATGTTGCGACTGTGTGTCAGGTTGTGCGACTATGTGTCATGTGCGACTGTGTGTCAGGTTGTGCGACTGTGTGTCAGGTTGTGCGACTGTGTGTCAGGTTGTGCGACTGTGTGTCAGGTTGTGTGACTGTGTGTCAGGTTGTGCGACTGTGTGTCAGGTTGTGCGACTGTGTGTTATGTTGTGTGACTGTGTGTCAGGTTGTGCGACTGTGTGTTATGTTGTGCGACTGTGTGTTAGGTTGTGCGACTGTGTGTTATGTTGTGCGACTGGTGTTAGGTTGTGCGACTGTGTGTTATGTTGTGCGACTGTGTGTTGGTTGTGTGACTGTGTGTCATGTTGTGTGACTGTGTGTCAGGTTGTGTGACTGTGTGTTAGGTTGTGTGACTGTGTGTCATGTGTGACTGTGTGTTATGTTGTGTGACTGTGTGTTAGGTTGTGCGACTGTGTGTTATGTTGTGCGACTGTGTGTCAGGTTGTGTGACTGTGTCAGGTTGTGTGACTGTGTCAGGTTGTGTGACTGTGTTTATGGTTGTGACTGTGTGTCAGGTTGTGTGACTGTGTTATGTTGTGTGACTGTGTGTCAGGTTGTGTGACTGTGTCAGGTTGTGTGACTGTGTGTCAGGTTGTGTGACTGTGTGTCAGGTTGTGTGACTGTGTGTTAGGTTTGTGACTGTGTGTCAGGTTGTGTGACTGTGTGTTATGGTGTGTGACTGTGTGTCAGGTTGTGTGACTGTGTGTCAGGTTGTGTGACTGTGTGTTAGGTTGTGTGACTGTGTGTCAGGTTGTGTGACTGTGTGTTATGGTGTGTGACTGTGTGTCAGGTTGTGTGACTGTGTGTTTGGTGTGTGACTGTGTGTCAGGTTGTGACTGTGTGTCAGGTTGTGTGACTGTGTGTTATGGTGTGTGACTGTGTGTCAGGTTGTGTGACTGTGTGTCAGGTTGTGTGACTGTGTCAGGTTGTGTGACTGTGTGTTATGTGTGTGACTGTGTGTCAGGTTGTGTGACTGTGTGTCAGGTTGTGTGACTGTGTGTTTGGTGTGTGACTGTGTCAGGTTGTGTGACTGTGTGTCAGGTTGTGTGACTGTGTGTTATGTGTGTGACTGTGTGTCAGGTTGTGTGACTGTGTGTCAGGTTGTGTGACTGTGTGTCATGTGTGTGACTGTGTGTCATGTTGTGTACTGTGTGTCAGGTTGTGTGACTGTGTGTCATGTTGTGTGACTGTGTGTCATGTTGTGTGACTGTGTGTCATGTTGTGTGACTGTGTGTTATGTTGTGTGACTGTGTGTCAGGTTGTGTGACTGTGTTATGTTGTGACTGTGTTATGTTGTGTGACTGTGTGTCATGTTGTGTGACTGTGTGTCATGTTGTGTGACTGTGTTATGTTGTGTGACTGTGTGTCATGTTGTGTGACTGTGTGTCATGTTGTGACTGTGTTATGTTGTGTGACTGTGTGTCATGTTGTGTGACTGTGTTATGTTGTGTGACTGTGTGTCATGTTGTGTGACTGTGTGTTATGTTGTGTGACTGTGTGTCATGTTGTGTGACTGTGTTATGTTGTGTGACTGTGTGTCATGTTGTGTGACTGTGTTATGTTGTGTGACTGTGTGTCAGTTGTGTGACTGTGTGTCATGTTGTGTGACTGTGTGTCATGTTGTGTGACTGTGTGTTGTTGTGTGACTGTGTGTCAGGTGTGTGACTGTGTTATGTTGTGTGACTGTGTGTTATGTTGTGTGACTGTGTGTTATGTTGTGTGACTGTGTGTCAGGTTGTGTGACGTGTGTTATGTTGTGTGACTGTGTGTTATGTTGTGACTGTGTGTTAGGTTGTGTGACTGTGTGTCAGGTTGTGTTTGTGCTTCAGGTGTCGGTCTGTCCGAGCAGAGGGACCAACCCAGCTGGGAGGAGAGGAGCGTAGACCCTGACAGTCAACAGTCCCAGCAGCTCTGAGGTACACAGACTCAGATTAAACTCTGTATTTAATGTGAGGGTTGACTGCAGCACTGAGAGGGGGTCAGGTCTGACTTTATGAAACCCTGAGACCCTGTACCTCTGATCTGATTGTAATAATCCATGTTCTCTGTTCAGGACGTGTGGGGTCAGACATGATGTCAGTCTGTTGTCATGGTCAGCTGATCCATAGAGCAGGGTAGACATTAACGCAGCTTACACACGGCGGCGTGCGTTGAAGCTTCAACGCTTCTGCCCATTCACTTTGAATGGGGTAACGTCACGCTTCGCCGAACTGCATTGTGGAGCAAAGCGTAGCATGTACTAGCCAATCGAATCATATGCCAGTACAAGCTCTAGCCAATCAAACCGTGTGCTTGTGTGTCCGGGGCGGGAGATTAATGTGATTGGTTGTTGGTCGAGTTTCAGACACGCCCGCCGGCTACTACATTACTACTTGTACTACAACATTTGATTCATCAGTTCTTCCTCATTTTCCTCAATTGGTTTATTCAAATTATTATATTGTTGTCATTGTTAAAGAAAAAAGGAGAGTGACATTTCTGCTATGAGTATTATTATTTGTATAATGCGCTTTCTGCCTTCCTGTCATTATCAGGAGTTAGACATGTAATGGCTATGCAATAGATTAGATTATAACCTTCATTCTCCTGCTGGGACGTCTCCTGAAGCCAATACCTTTATATTTGTTCTACTCTTCACTTACTCAGCAGGTCGGCGTTGATGCACAGAGCCGACAAAACACCTTGTTTATATCATCATATGAAGCCAACTCCATCCATCAAGCCGGCTGAAACTTCCTCTCCCTCTTCTTCTCCTACTCCCTGTCACTCTCCTTTAACTCCTCTGGTGACTTTCTTTTATTTGAAGGTTGTTTTTTGCCCGGCGCTTGGCCGGTTCCCGCTGGTATTAAAAACATTTTGGCGAAAGGTTAGGTGGTGCGAAAGTCTGTAGTGCACGAGAGCCTGCTCGCCTGCGCTACACTCCGCAGCAAACAGCTGTTTGCTTTTCACACAACAACGACAACCGCTTCACGAAACGCTATGTTGTAGCTAGGGGGAATGTCCGAATCACCTTTTTTGCTCCCGATCCGATTCCGATCATTTGATTTTGACAATCTGCCGATACCGATTTTTCCCGATCCGATCTTTATGCAATGCATTAAGAGAAAAAAAAGGTAACATGAAGTAACGGCTGGTCATCCAACGCGATGAATTCAGCTATCTTGGCTGTTATTTTTTTGGCCTTTTCACTGTTCTGGGGCAGTTTCTCTTTCCTTTTAAAAGTCTCTGAAAGTGTCGGTTGTTTCAGTGCCGTTACCTGAGTGGCCGCTGTGTACTCGTCGTGTTGTTGTTGGTGTTTGTATTAGATTGGTCGTGTTGAACGTAGCTCTGTTCTTTCCACCACGCGGAACCTCCGCCTTGCAAACATTGCATCTGGCTGTTACACTGCCTTCGCTTTCAATTTTATAATACTTCCAAACTCCTGACATTTTCTCTGTCCCGACTCCCGAGTCACCGCTGAACGTAGCCTCTCGTTACACCGCTGAACGTAGCCTCTCGTTACACCGGCTGAACGTAGCCTCTCGTTACACCGGCTGAACGTAGCCTCTCGTTACACCGGCTGAACGTAGCCTCTCGTTACACCGGCTGAACGTAGCCTCTCGTTACACCGGCTGAACGTAGCCTCTCGTTACACCGGCTGAACGTAGCCTCTCGTTACACCGGCTGAACGTAGCCTCTCGTTACACCGGCTGAACGTAGCCTCTCGTTACACCGGCTGAACGTAGCCTCTCGTTACACCGGCTGAACGTAGCCTCTCGTTACACCGGCTGAACGTAGCCTCTCGTTACACCGGCTGAACGTAGCCTCTCGTTACACCGGCTGAACGTAGCCTCTCGTTACACCGGCTGAACGTAGCCTCTCGTTACACCGGCTGAACGTAGCCTCTCGTTACACCGGCTGAACGTAGCCTCTCGTTACACCGGCTGAACGTAGCCTCTCGTTACACCGCTGAACGTAGCCTCTCGTTACACCGCTGAACGTAGCCTCTCGTTACACCGCTGAACGTAGCCTCTCGTTACACCGCTGAACGTAGCCTCTCGTTACACCGCTGAACGTAGCCTCTCGTTACACCGGCTGAACGTAGCCTCTCGTTACACCGGCTGAACGTAGCCTCTCGTTACACCAGCTGAACGTAGCCTCTCGTTACACCAGCTGAACGTAGCCTCTCGTTAGCTTACTGCTACTATTAGACACTGCGCCCACTCTGTTGCCAGATTTGAGAGAAATAAGCAACCAGGTCTATGAAAACAAGCCCAAAAGAAGCAACACATACATGATGTTGTGTATTTTAAACCAAAACTAAGGCCTCAGGATGACTTTAAGACGTGAACATGGTCATTTTTGTTTTGTAACATTAAATAAAATAATAAAAATATTTTATAAAAAAAAAAAAAAATTCCGATCCCCATTTTTTTCTTCCGATTCCGATCTTTTGAAAATCACGTGATCGGCTCCGATCCCCGATCACGTGATCGGATCGGGACATCTCTAGTTGTAGCGTTAATAAACGAAACAATTTTACAAAATACCAACACCACAGGACCATGTGATTTTATGTCTTACTGTTTAT
The DNA here is from genome assembly GCA_012861695.1 of Trematomus loennbergii. Lineage (NCBI taxonomy): Eukaryota > Metazoa > Chordata > Actinopteri > Perciformes > Nototheniidae > Trematomus > Trematomus loennbergii. The sequence goes on along the minus strand of JAAOOA010002278.1, from coordinate 11,957 downwards.
TTGTTTTTTTTAACCTGTTACGCACCGCCCCCCCGGTACCGGGCGGATAAACGCGTCATTTGCAGGAAACAACGTCTAAGGAATCTTAATATTTAATAAACTATGAATGTTTTATATCCATGTAACGGGAAGAAACTCAGCTAACTGATCTTTTTTTTTTTTTTTCAAAAACCCCACAATGCTAACACTCAGCCTCTGAATTATCCACAAGCGAAAAAATGTAACCTAAAACGGCACCTAAACTCACAATAACTCCCTTATTACTTATCCTAGATGCACAGCCAACCCATCGATTAGCATCTCCTGGACACACTGAATCTGGGGGTGCCACCTCAACACTCAGTGATAAACATTTGCGACGCTATAAACGAAAGCGTACATCATAACATGTGGAGCTAGGTAGCTACAAACGCTAACATGGCTTACCTTGGTCAAAACTGGTCTTCAATGGCATTAAAACGATAACAAAACGATGCTGAAGTTAATCCATAGGTTCATCCAATGTGTCTGTGTCCTCTTTGAAATGATTTCTGATAATCCATAAGCAATAAAACTGCTTTTTAGTTTCCAAATGTCAGAGCGAGAGATAGGTCCACTCTGACGCAAAATTACATGCGCGCAGCCCCCACCTTTTCTCTTCACAACGTGTGTGTGTGGGGCCTCCCCCTTCGATTCTATTGGCTCTAACGGTCAGAAAGAGGTGTCAACCATCAAAATCGAGCAAGGGGGGCCAGAGATATGGAAAAAAAAATTTTCACCCAAATCACCTCAGAGGTGGTGGTTTTGGCTAAATCTCTCTAAAAAGGTCAAATGTCACTTGTTTTGCATCAATCTTGATACAGGGTACTTATTATATGTTGTACTTTGGATTCCTAAAGCGTTTAGTCTACTAACCCATCATCCAAGGGTCGTTTTCACTATCTGTAAAAAAAATCTTTGGACGGACACTATAATTTACAGTTTTTTACTATGTAAAATCTGAATTTTCTTTAAAATAAAAAACATCTATATTGATTCTGACACTTCTACATCCAACTCACAGGTTTATCATTACTTTGATAAAGAAATTATTCATATAACCCTTTTAGAAGTTAACTTGTAGTCATTTGTTTTGGGCATGTCATTTTCGAGCCTGAAACATGAAAAACAGGCTTGTGCTTAACAGGTTAAAGCAATATTTTTAATGGCCCGAGCGGCAAGTGGAAAGTACGTTATGCTGGCCCGGGGGGTCTAAATATTGCTTCCGGGCCAGCGGGCCATTTATAATGTCTAGTCCTGCATAGAGTCTCTGACACTCTTGAGCAGTCTGGACTTTAATCTTTAGACCAACCCTAGTAGTCCTGCAGTCCTGTAGAACCCTCAGAACCACAGGAATAACGTGTCTGTTCTGAAGAACCGCAGATCAATGCTCAGTTCTGTCCTTTATTCTCTGGGGTCTTCCCTGACAGCAGGGGGTCTATCTGACAGAACCTGGATCTGCTCAGTGTTGGTTCAGTCGTGTGTGGTGCATCAGTCTTTATAGAATATATTCAAGTAGCCGAACCTGTTGAAGCGGTCTGGTTGGGGCCGGTCTAAACTGGCCCTGATTGCTGTTGTGGTGCAAAGGGGACCAGTAACAGGACTGTGAGTCAGGAGTGATCTGGTTCTGTGGACTTCTGTTCCCCAGGTCCAGGAGAGAGTCTGCTGAGCTCCATCCTGCAGGTCCAGAGAGGGTCCAGCTCCACCTCAGAGGTCCAGAGAGAGTCCTGCTCCACCTCAGAGGTCCAGAGAGAGTCCAGTTGTGTTTCAGAGATTCAGGAGTCCAGCTCAGAACAGCAGGAGGTCCAGAGGGAGTCTGACTCTACCTCAGAGGTCCAGAGGGAGTCTGACTCTACCTCAGAGGTCCAGAGGAGTCTGACTCTACGTCAGAGGTCCAGAGGGAGTCTGACTCTACCTCAGAGGTCCAGGGGGAGTCTGGATCTACCTCAGAGGTCCAGAGGGAATCTGGATCTACCTCAAGGTCCAGAGAGAGTCCTGTTCTACCTCAGAGGTCCAGAGAGAGTCCTGTTCTACCTCAGAAGTCCAGAGAGATTCCTGTTCTACCTCAGAGGTCCAGGGAGGGTCCAGTTGTGTTTCAGAGATTCAGGAGTCCAGCGCAAAACAGCAGGAGGACCAGACAGGGTCTAACTCTACCTCAGAGACAAGATAGAGTCCTGCTCCACCTCAGAGGTCCAGAGAGAGTCTAACTCCACCTCAGAGGTCCAGAGAGAGTCCAGCTCCACCTCAGAGTCCAGAGAGAGTCCAGCTCCACCTCAGAGGTCCAGAGAGAGTCCAGCTCCACCTCAGAGGTCCAGAGAGGGTCTAACTCTAACTCCGAGGTCCAGAGAGAGTCCAGTTGTGTTTCAGAGATTCAGGAGGACTCCAGCTCTGAACAGCAGGAGGTCCCGAGAGGGTCCAGTTCTGTCCCGCGCTGTGAGGGGTTTGGCTGCCTCCCGTTGGATGGACAGATGGGGGTGTGGTGGTCAGTCGTGTGGGCTACCTGCACTCTCCAGAGTGTCCGTCATACAGAAAGAACCCCTTTGAGGTAAGGCCCGCCCCTAACACCCCAGCACTTCCTGTTCTGTGTTTGTTTTCATGTTCCCGGCTCCATGAGATCCCAATCGCTCCAGGAGTCTCAAGATGTCTTTGAGAGCTTCACCACATCTCTTCTTAGAGAACACTCCCGGCCGCTGAAGGTCTCTCTCCGCTCTCTTAATACTGCTCCAGATCTCTCCTCCAGATCCCCTTCAGCCCCCCTCAGGAATCTCTTAGAGACACGGCAGGGCTCTGATCTCTGAGCCTGGTTATATACCAGATCCTACTGCTCTCACCCCTTTGACAGACAGGAAGGCCCAGTTCCAAACCGCCCCCTACACCCTACCCCTACACACTTCCCCTCTGTTCGCGCAGAGGGTCCTCCACATTAAGGTCTGTTCCAAACCAACGAGTGTGGAGGGGGAGTGGCTTATCAAGCCCTCCAGCTGAGAGTCTGCATCGGTCCTGACTTCACCTGCTCTCTACCTGACCGACCAACGTGTGTGTGTCCGTCAGGAAACACTCCGTGTGTGTCCGTCAGGAAACACTCCGTGTGTGTGTCGGTCAGGGAACAATCCGTGTGTGTCCGTCAGGAAACACTCCGTGTGTGTGTCGTCAGGGAACACTCCGTGTGTGTCCGTCAGGGAACACTCCGTGTGTCCGTCAGGGAACAATCCGTGTGTGTCCGTCAGGAACAATCCGTTGTGTGTCGGTCAGGGAACACTCCGTGTGTGTCCGTCAGGGAACACTCCGTGTGTGTCCGTCAGGAAACACTCCGTGTGTGTGTCGGTCAGGGAACACTCCGTGTGTGTCCGTCAGGAAACACTCTGTGTGTCCGTCAGGAAACACTCCGTGTGTGTGTCGGTCAGGGAACACTCCGTGTGTGTCCGTCAGGGAACACTCCGTGTGTGTCCGTCAGGAAACACTCCGTGTGTGTGTCGGTCAGGGAACACTCCGTGTGTGTCGGTCAGGGAACACTCCGTGTGTGTCCGTCAGGGAACAATCCGTGTGTGTGTCGGTCAGGGAACACTCCGTGTGTGTCCGTCAGGGAACACTCTGTGTGTCCGTCAGGGAACACTCCGTGTGTGTCCGTCAGGGAACACTCTGTGTGTCCGTCAGGAAACACGCTGTGTGTGTCGGTCAGGAAACACTCTGTGTGTCCGTCAGGAAACACGCTGTGTGTCCGTCAGGAAACACTCTGTGTGTCCGTCAGGAAACACTCTGTGTGTCCGTCAGGAAACACGCTGTGTGTCGTCAGGGAACACTCCGTGTGTGTCCGTCAGGGAACACTCCGTGTGTGTGTGTCCGTCAGAAACACTCTGTGTGTCCGTCAGGAAACACTCTGTGTGTCCGTCAGGAAACACGCTGTGTGTGTCGGTCAGGAAACACTCTGTGTGTCCGTCAGGAAACACGCTGTGTGTCGTCAGGAACACTCCGTGTGTGTCGGTCAGGGAACACTCCGTGTGTGTCCGTCAGGGAACACTCCGTGTGTGTCCGTCAGGAAACACTCCGTGTGTGTCCGTCAGGAACACTCTGTCCGTGTGTGGCCGTCAAGTGTGTGTGTGTCCGTCAGGAAACACTCCGAGCGTGGTGTCCGTCAGGAAACACTCCGAGCGTGTGTGTCGGTCCAGGAAACACTCTGTGTGTCGGTCAGGAAACACTCTGTGTGTCCGTCAGGAAACACTCTGTGTGTCGGTCAGGAAACACTCTGTGTGTCCGTCAGGAACACTCTGTGTGTCCGTCAGGAAACACGCTGTGTGTGTGTCCGTCGGGAAACACGCTGTGTGTGTCCGTCAGGGAACACTCCGTGTGTGTGTCCGTCGGGAAACACTCCGAGCATGTGTGTCCGTCAGGAAACACTCTGTCCGTGTGTGGCCGTCAAGTGTGTGTGTGTCCGTCAGGAAACACTCCGAGCGTGTGTGTCCGTCAGGAAACACTCCGAGCGTGTGTGTCCGTCAATGTGTGTGTGTCCGTCAGGAAACACTCCGAGCGTGTGTGTCCTCAGAAACACTCTGTCCGTGTGTGGCCGTCAAGTGTGTGTGTGTCCGTCAGGAAACACTCCGAGCGTGTGTGTCCGTCAGGAAACACTCCGTCCGTGTGTGTCCGTCAGGAAACACTCCGTCCGTGTGTGTCCGTCAGGAAACACTCTGTGTGTCCGTCAGGAAACACGCTGTGTGTGTCCGTCAGGAAACACGCTGTGTGTGTCCGTCAGGAAACACGCTTGTGTGTCCGTCAGGAAACACGCTGTGTGTCCGTCAGGAAACACGCTGTGTGTCCGTCAGGAAACACGCTGTGTGTGTCCGTCAGGAAACACGCTGTGTGTGTCCGTCAGGAATCTTAATATTTAATAAAACTATGAATGTTTTATATCCATGTAACGGGAAGAAACTCAGCTAAATGATCTTTTTAATTTTTTTTTCCAAAAAAACCCCACAATGCTAACACTCAGCCTCTGAATTAGCCACGAGCGAAAAAATGTAACCTAAAACAGCACCTAAACTCACTCATAACTCCCTTATTACTTATCCTAGATGCCAGCCAACCCATCGATTAGCATCTCCTGGACACACAGAATCTGGAGGTGCCCTCCTCAACACTCAGTGATAAACATTTTGCGACGCTATAAACGAAAGCGTACATCATAACATGTGGAGCTAGGTAGCTAGAAACGCTAACATGGCTTACCTTGGTCAAAACTGGTCTTCAATGGCATTCAAACGATAAAAAAACGATGCTGCAGTTAATCCATAGGTCATCCAATGTGTCTGTGCCCTCTTTGAAATGATTTCTGATAATCCATAAGCAATAAACTGCTTTTTAGTTTCCAAATGTCAGAGCTAGAGTACAGGCTCGCTCTGATGCAAAACTGCATGCGCGAAGCCCCCACTTTTTTACCATGTGTGTGTGTGAGCCTCCCCCTTCGATTCTATTGGCTCTAACGGTCAGAAAGAGGTGTCAACCATCAAAATCGAGCAAGGGGGGCCAGAGATATGGAAAAAAAACATTTTCACCCAAATCACCTCAGAGGTGGTGGTTTTGGCTAACCTCTCTAAAAAGGTCAAATGTCACTTGTTTTGCATCAATCTTGATACAGGGTACTTATTATATGTTGTACTTTGGATTCCTAAAGCTTTTAGTCTACTAACCCATCATCCAAGGGTAGTTTTCACTATCTGTAAAAAAGAATTTTTGGACGGACACTATAATTTACAGTTTTTTACTATGTAAAATCTGAATTTTCTTTAAAATAAAAAACATTTATATTGATTCTGACACTTCTACATCCAACTCACAGGTTTATCATTACTTTGATAAAAGAAATTATTCATATAACCCTTTTAGAAGTTAACTTGTAGTCATTTGTTTTGGGCATGTCATTTTCGAGCCTGAAACATGAAAAACAGGCTTTGTGCTTAACAGGTTAACTTAGGATCATACCTGTGTTTAGTCTAGAAAATGGTCAATGTGTGCATTTTTTATAAAGTTGTGTATATTTACAGACTGTTGCAAAAACTAAGAAGCTTATAAACATCAGGTTTAAACTAAAAGAGCTTTACAAAAAGTAACACAATGAAAGATGTTTGGAGTTTTATTTGAGTTCTTAATTTACATTTTTTTGTCAAAGAGATGCTGATTTGAAACCGTTGTTACAGTTACGGCACTTCCTGTTTCTGAGGAAGAGGGGAGTTTGTCCCAAAGCTTGCTGCTGTATTTACTCCCTCCATCTGACAGGAGGGAGCCTCGTTGAGCTGAGTGTCACTCCGTCTCGGAGGGGGAGTGTGTAGGGGTAGGGTGTGGTTTGGGATTGGGCCTCAATATCTAGCATATCCCATAATATATATGATATGATGATTCAGCCCCTGCTCAGAGCACAGATGTCCTGATAGCAGAACTGCAGAGCTTCAACAATTCTGACTGCAGCTCAACGAGGCTCCCTCCATCTGACAGGAGGGCCTCGTTGAGCTGAGAGTCACTCACACAGACTGACATGTTAATGATTGTCTTTGTTTAGCTGTGATTGATTGTCATTGATTCATTGACTGTCATTGATTGTAAAGCATGTGGTTGTTGTGTCAGCTGAGCGGCGAGCTGCAGCGTGATGTTCGGAAGACGGAGGATCAGCTGACCCTGACGGAGCAGGCCCGCCTCTACGCTGAGCCCTGACCCTCCCCCCACAGGTGAGTCAGCAGCACAGCATCAACATGTGTTTGTTTGTTGATGTGTTTTAATTGTTGACGTGTTCATCACAGTGACGCTGCTAAAGGTGAACCTGTTCCTGTGGATGCTGCCTTCAGGTCCACCACAGAAACCGGACATCCTGCAGCTGAGAGTCTCTCTGTTCTAATGACTTCACCCTGTTAGCTCCAGAGTCTCTCTGTTCTAATGACTTCACCCTGTTAGCTCCAGAGTCTCTCTGTTCTAATGACTTCACCCTGTTAGCTCCAGAGTCTCTCTGTTCTAATGACTTCACCCTGTTAGCTCCAGAGTCTCTCTGTTCTAATGACTTCACCCTGTTAGCTCCAGAGTCTCTCTGTTCTAATGACTTCACCCTGTTAGCTCCAGAGTCTCTGTTCTAATGACTTCACCCTGTTAGCTCCAGAGTCTCTCTGTTCTAATGACTTCACCCTGTTAGCTCCAGAGTCTCTCTGTTCTAATGACTTCACCCTGTTAGCTCCAGAGTCTCTCTGTTCTAATGACTTCACCCTGTTAGCTCCAGAGTCTCTCTGTTCTAATGACTTCACCCTGTTAGCTCCAGAGTCTCTGTTCTAATGACTTCACCCTGTTAGCTCCAGAGTCTCTCTGTTCTAATGACTTCACCCTGTTAGCTCCAGAGTCTCTCTGTTCTAATGACTTCACCCTGTTAGCTCCAGAGTCTCTCTGTTCTAATGACTTCACCCTGTTAGCTCCAGAGTCTCTCTGTTCTAATGACTTCACCCTGTTAGCTCCAGAGTCTCTCTGTTCTAATGACTTCACCCTGTTAGCTCCAGAGTCTCTCTGTTCTAATGACTTCACCCTGTTAGCTCCAGAGTCTCTCTGTTCTAATGACTTCACCCTGTTAGCTCCAGAGTCTCTCTGTTCTAATGACTTCACCCTGTTAGCTCCAGAGTCTCTGTTCTAATGACTTCACCCTGTTAGCTCCAGAGTCTCTCTGTTCTAATGACTTCACCCTGTTTAGCTCCAGAGTCTCTGTTCTAATGACTTCACCCTGTTAGCTCCAGAGCCTCTCTGTTCTAATGACTTCACCCTGTTAGCTCCAGAGTCTCTGTGTTCTAATGACTTCACCCTGTTAGCTCCAGAGTCTCTCTGTTCTAATGACTTCACCCTGTTAGCTCCAGAGTCTCTCTGTTCTAATGACTTCACCCTGTTAGCTCCAGAGTCTCTCTGTTCTAATGACTTCACCCTGTTAGCTCCAGAGTCTCTGTGTTCTAATGACTTCCCCTGTTAGCTCCAGAGTCTCTGTGTTCTAATGACTTCACCCTGTTAGCTCCAGAGTCTCTCTGTTCTAATGACTTCACCTGTTAGCTCCAGAGTCTCTCTGTTCTAATGACTTCACCCTGTTAGCTCCAGAGCCTCTCTGTTCTAATGACTTCACCCTGTTAGCTCCAGAGTCTCTCTGTTCTAATGACTTCACCCTGTTAGCTCCAGAGCCTCTCTGTTTAATGACTTCACCCTGTTAGCTCCAGAGTCTCTGTTCTAATGACTTCACCCTGTTAGCTCCAGAGTCTCTCTGTTCTAATGACTTCACCCTGTTAGCTCCAGAGTCTCTGTGTTCTAATGACTTCACCCTGTTAGCTCCAGAGTCTCTCTGTTCTAATGACTTCACCCTGTTAGCTCCAGAGTCTCTCTGTTCTAATGACTTCACCCTGTTAGCTCCAGAGTCTCTCTGTTTCTAATGACTTCACCCTGTTAGCTCCAGAGTCTCTCTGTTCTAATGACTTCACCATGTTAGCTCCAGAGTCTCTCTGTTCTAATGACTTCACCCTGTTAGCTCCAGAGTCTCTCTGTTCTAATGACTTCACCATGTTAGCTCCAGAGTCCTCTCTGTTCTAATGACTTCACCCTGTTAGCTCCAGAGTCTCTCTGTTCTAATGACTTCACCCTGTTAGCTCCAGAGTCTCTCTGTTCTAATGACTTCACCCTGTTAGCTCCAGAGTCTCTCTGTTCTAATGACTTCACCATGTTAGCTCCGAGTCTCTCTGTTCTAATGACTTCACCCTGTTAGCTCCAAGTCTCTCTGCCAATCATGAGTCAGCATTGTAACCCCTCTCTGCCGTCTCCCTCAGTTCAGCTCTCTGGTGTTTCATTTAGCATTCCTTTCAGGACCTTTCAGGACCTTTCAGGACCTTTGACTCAAGTTGGATTTGAACTGAAAACATGAAACATATTTTTATCATTTTAAACTCACTTTTTAACTTTTTCTCGTGCTTTCTCTGAAGATGAAGAATGTATTTATTATATGTATTTATTGTATTTATTTATGACATGTATTTATGTATCTGTCTGCTTTATTTCTTGAGATGCTTTCCTGTTCCTGACACAAAGACACTTTATATTCATAACCCTGGCTGATCTTATAGATGTTTTTAATGTTTGAACGAGAGGTTTTTAAATATGTATTTATTCATTATTTTATTTAAATTCAATATTGAAGTGTTGCACATTGTTGTGAAGGCAGTCTGAACCAAAGTGATGTGCAATAAAAGAGAATGAAACCGTGTTCATTTCTCCTGTTGTATTTGTGAGGACCCTAACCCTGAGGCTGCTCCTTCATGCAGATCTACGGTGCCCCCACAGGTCCAAACCATAGACTGTAATAAAGGTCCAACCATAGACTATATATAAAGGTCCAAACCATAGACTGTATATATAAAGGTCCAAACCATAGACTGTATATATAAAGGTCCAAACCATAGACTATATATAAAGGTCCAAACCATAGACTGTATATAAAGGTCCAAACCATAGACTATATATAAAGGTCCAAACCATAGACTGTATATAAAGGTCCAAACCATAGACTATATATAAAGGTCCAAACCATAGACTGTATATAAAGGTCCAAACCATAGACTGTATATAAAGGTCCAAACATAGACTATATATAAAGGTCCAAACCATAGACTGTATATAAAGGTCCAAACCATAGACTGTATATAAAGGTCCAAACCATAGACTATATAAAGGTCCAAACCATAGACTATATATAAAGGTCCAAACCATAGACTATATATAAAGGTCCAAACCATAGACTGTATATAAAAAGGTCCAAACCATAGACTGTATATAAAGGTCCAAACCATAGACTGTGTATAAAGGTCCAAACCATAGACTGTATATAAAGGTCCAAACCATAGACTGTGTATAAAGGTCCAAACCATAGACTGTATATAAAGGTCCAAACCATAGACGGTTGTATAAAGGTCCAAACCATAGACTTATATATAAAGGTCCAAACCATAGACTGTATATAAAGGTCCAAACCATAGACTGTGTATAAAGGTCCAAACCATAGACTGTATATAAAGGTCCAAACCATAGACTATATATAAAGGTCCAAACCATAGACTATATATAAAGTCCAAAACCATAGACTGTATATAAAGGTCCAAACCATAGACTGTATATAAAGGTCCAAACCATAGACTATATATATAAGGTCCAAACCATAGACTGTATATAAAGGTCCAAACCATAGACTGTATATAAAGGTCCAAACCATAGACTGTATATAAAGGTCCAAACCATAGACTATATATATAAGGTCCAAACCATAGACTATATATATAAAGGTCCAAACCATAGACTGTGTATAAAGGTCCAAACCATAGACTGTATATAAAGGTCCAAACCATAGACTGTATATAAAGGTCCAAACCATAGACTATATATATAAAGGTCCAAACCATAAACTATATATATAAAGGTCCAAACCATAGACTGTATATAAAGGTCCAAACCATAGACTATATATATAAAAGGTCCAAACCATAGACTATATATAAAGGTCCAAACCATAGACTGTATTAAAGGTCCAAACCATAGACTGTATATAAAGGTCCAAACCATAGACTGTATATAAAGGTCCAAACCATAGACTGTATATAAAGGTCCAAACCATAGACTGTATATAAAGGTCCAAACCATAGACTATATATATAAAGGTCCAAACCATAGACTATATATAAAGGTCCAAACCATAGACTGTGTATAAAGGTCCAAACCATAGACTGTATATAAAGTCCAAACCATAGACTATATATATAAAGGTCCAAACCATAGACTGTATATAAAGGTCCAAACCATAGACTATATATATAAAGGTCCAAACCATAGACTGTGTATAAAGGTCCAAACCATAGACTGTATATAAAGGTCCAAACCATAGACTATATATAAAGGTCCAAACCATAGACTGTATATAAAGGTCCAACCATAGACTGTATATAAAGGTCCAAACCATAGACTGTATATAAAGGTCCAAACCATAGACTGTATATAAGGTCCAAACCATAGACTGTATATAAAGGTCCAAACCATAGACTGTATATAAAGGTCCAAACCATAGACTGTGAATAAAGGTCCAAACCATAGACTGTATATAAAGGTCCAAACCATAGACTGTATATAAAGGTCCAAACCATAGACTGTATATAAAGGTCCAAACCATAGACTGTATATAAAGGTCCAAACCATAGACTATATATAAAGGTCCAAACCATAGACTGTGTATAAAGGTCCAAACCATAGACTAGTATATAAAGGTCCAAACCATAGACTGTGTATAAAGGTCCAAACCATAGACTGTATATAAAGGTCCAAACCATAGACTATATATATAAGGTCCAAACCATAGACTGTATATAAGGTCCAAACCATAGACTGTATATAAAGGTCCAAACCATAGACTGTATATAAAGGTCCAACCATAGACTGTATTAAAAAGGTCCAAACCATAGACTGTATATAAGGTCCAAACCATAGACTGTGTATAAAGGTCCAAACCATAGACTGTATATAAAGGTCCAAACCATAGACTGTATATAAAGGTCCAAACCATAGACTGTATATAAAGGTCCAAACCATAGACTATATATATAAAGGTCCCAAACCATAGACTATTATATAAAAGGTCCAACCATAGACTTATATAAAGGTCCAAACCATAGACTGTATATAAAGGTCCAAACCATAGACTATATATATAAGGTCCAAACCATAGACTATATATATAAAGGTCCAAACCATAGACTGTTTAAAGGTCCAACCATAGACTGTATATAAAGGTCCAAACCATAGACTATATAAAAAGGTCAAAACCATAGACTGTGTATAAAGGTCCAAACCATAGACTGTATATAAAGGTCCAAACCATAGACTATATATAAAGGTCCAAACCATAGACT